>JAAEEI010000871.1:40052-50196 GCA_012654025.1 Pachypsylla venusta
GGGGGGGGGGGGGGGGGGTCCTAGACATCATGTCTGCCCAGCTCGTCGCTAGTTACCCCACTGCTAACAGATTTAAGTTAGAAAATATCAGGAACACAAAACTACCGTTCGAATAAAAATTCAATGACAAAACTACCGTTCGAATAAAAATTCAATGTCGCCACCTTGTCCGAATGAGCATATTTGTGGATTCAAAAATAAAAAATATGCTCTATCTGTACGTGTTTGGGTGTAACTCTCAGAACAATTCTCTCATCTCTCGTTTTGGAGATTTGCCTTTGCCATTTTCATCCACCTACTCGTTCAATTTGTGACTTTTTTTCTCCGAGGCTATTTGAAGTATGCGTACAAACATTGCACATTAAATGTTTTATATTAATTTAACACGTGTCAGTTTTCTTTTGTGAAGCAAAGAATCCTGTAATTTTGATATTTACAACTAGGACTGAACTTTACTAGAAGTTGAACCGTCACTAGAATAATCAACTTCGAACTCGATTGCTTTTATTTCGCCTTCCAGCCACTTTCAATTTACAAATTTTTGCATAATTTTTCAAAGTGGAGTTAAGAATTCTATTTAATTTGGCGGCACGCTTTTCTAATTCCTCATTCTCTTCATTTAATGTTTTTATTTTCTCGTCTAATTGCATAAGTTTCAATTCTTGTAACTCAACTTTTTGTCTTAAATAATTTTCAGAGATCTGAGAGACCTTTTTTCTTCGTTGTTTGAAAGTACTTTTAGGGGGAGTATTCAAATCTGATATTTTTTGGTTTGGATTCATAGATTTTTCAGAAGAACTTTCTTCATCATCAAGCCATATTTCTTCAATGGCCTTCCTACTTTTAGGGAGAGTATTAAGGATTAATCCTTTTTGAGGACCGAAATATTCAAGTGGGTATATTGTGGCGATCGGCTGGTTTGGTTTTATAAATTTTTCAGTTGGTGGAGAAGAAGGTTCATCATCATCATCATCAAGCCAGACTTCTTCAATACTTTTTTGTGTCTGAAAAGTAAAGAATCGATTTTTTATACATATTTTTATATCATAGGACTATGTAGGTACCACTTTAGAAATCCAATAGAAAGTGTCCAAGACATTTCTGATACACATTTTTGAAGGAATGGAATTTTAAATTTCTTTTTGATCACAAGAACAGGACACAACTTCGACCAATCTGATAATAATGTGAAAATCTAAGTTAAACCTTGGGAGTGACATTCACTTGAAAAAATGTTCATTTTTGAGAAATAAAATTATTCAAATGAAAATGTATTCCCTTTGTACAGGGTGCGGCTCGGAAATGCCCTTTTTTGAAAATGCTCCTGCATCGCAACGAAAAATCGTAGGTTGACGAGATTTGTTTCCCTGGACGTAAAACTAATGGAATTTTCTTATTTTTTGAAAAGATTTTAACCAGTAGTTTTTTTCTCTTGGAAAACACAAGTTTTCATTTTTCCGTTTTTGTGGAATACTTCTTCACCTTTAAGTTTAATTTCTTTGTGATTTTTTCAAACCCCTCGATTTCCCTGTGCGATTTTTCAAAAAAAAAAATATAGTTTTACCTTCGCTTCAGATGTTGCAGATGTGGTGAGCCAGGTGAGCGGTGACAAAGTTGGTGATGCTGTCCCTGGATTCGTTACTTCACTCACTTTTGATTCCTGAAAGAACATTGGTCAGGTGTAAGTTTTACTCACAAATAAACGGTTCCGTATTGGGTTTTGTTTTGTCCAATAATCACTCTTACCTTGGTCAAAAGTGCAATTTCATGACCATATTGCTTTCTTTTCAAGAACGCGACCTTATACAAAAAAATAGTGTTGTTTTGGCGAGTTTGTAAAAACATTATCTAAACCCTCGGATAAGGAAAAGGTCAAACTCACAAGTATTTAATCTATCCATTGATTAATTTATGATATTAATCTAAGCATAGACTATACAGATTTAAGTGAACGAAATGATATGTTGATAGACGAATAGACGATCAAACTTTAGTTTTACCTTCTTTTCAGATGCTGCAGATGTGGTGAGCGGTGACAAAGATGGTGATGCTGTCCCTGGATTCGTTACTTCACTCACTTTTGATTCCTGAAAGAACATTGGTCAGGTGTAAGTTTTACTCGCAAATAAAGGGTTCCGTATTGGTTTTTTTTTTTCAATCATCACCCTTACCTTGGTCATAAGTGCACTTTCATGACCATAGTACTTTCTTTTCAAGAACGCGACTTTGGGCGAAAAATATTGTTGTTTTTTTGCGAGTTTGTAAAAACATCTAACCTCTTGGATTAGGAAAAGGTCAAATGTTGGTTAAATTACGTGTTTTTGGCCACTCCTTTTCAAAAAGAAAAATATAGATTTACCTTCGCTTTAGATGTTCCAGGTGACGTGTGCGAGAGTGGTGATAGTGTTCCCACATTGGTTTCTTCATTCATATTTAATTTCTAAAAGAAAAGAAAAAAATTGTCCAATGGTAACTTCCATAGGATGCCACATAAGCAATGACATAAAGTTTTTCTGTCATATTCTCTCTATTTTTAGTTTTTCAATCGTCTTTGTTTTATTAAATGATACCAGAGTGTTAGCGATTTAGTTTCACAGTACACATGGAAAATCATGTCACATAAGTGGTGGCCATTTTCAATCTCGCAGATTCGGACTCTTTTTAAGGCATTTTCTATTGCTGCCTTAAGTCCGAACGTTTGAATTTCTCGAATGATATTGTTCTATTGTTGCTAAATAGTCCTAGGCCTCTTAGTTTAATTCCATTGGAAATCACATTCTGGGATATTATTAGTTTCAGTTTACTTAAAATTTGTCTTAATACTTAATAGTTTACTTTGTTGCTTTTGCCCCATACTACATTTTTCTGACCGTAAAAGGTTTACATCAACAAATATAGGACCAATCAATAACTAATCAACAACATCACACCAAAAATAAAAGCGTTAGGACAACACATTCGGCAATCAGTACAGATTCCGAATCTGCGAGATTGAAAATGGTGACCATTACGTGACATTGCAGTTTGAGACAAATTTCCCCATAGTCTAGTACAATTTAATAAAATAAAAAAAGATTGAAAAAATAGAATATGACAGAGAAAAATGTCAGCCTCTCGAGTTGGGGAAAAACTATGAACTAGGTTGAAACAGATTTTCACGGCCATACCTCGTGGAAAACGGCTAGTCTCTTTCAACTCTACGGAGCTAAAATTGTTTGGTCAGTCCTTACGGTGGTCAAAAGTGCTTCCCAGTTCCATATCGAGTTGTTTTCAGGGACGAAACCCCAGAGTGTTTCAGGATTAAAAACTTCCTTCAGAGAAGGGGAAAATGCTTTTGTGTGAGTAATCGTCGTAAAAAAATCCGAACCCCTCTGGACATGTCCGGTATTAAGTATTCATGAGATATTCAACTCTTCATTAGTTTTCAGAGTCATTTTTTACGACAGATGCTCTCGTGTACAAAATTTTAATTTTAAAATAGGAAAAAATAATCAATAATTATTCCCAATTGTAATATGTTTTCTGGACACAATCAAATCTTACATCATCTGTTGCAGCTTCACTTGCTTGAAAAATGGTGGGAATGGCATTCTTCCTTAGACACAAAACTCCTGTTGGTGTGCGATGTAAGCACTCCTTTATAAAATGTGATGAACACAATCTTGAGTTTTCTGAAGGAGTCCAATCCTCCTTTCCAATAGCTTTAACCCAAAGCGATCGAATGATGGGACTGCTAGGAAATCTGAAATTAGGAAAAAATGTATCACATACCTACTAACTGTTTATATTACTATTTTTGTCTTTCAAGGACAAAAGACATACTCCCAGTGTACCTTATTATAATGAGAAGTATGATTTGGTCGAAATTGAGGTTTTAGGACTCATGGTAGTTGCTAGAGTCACAAAAACTTCTTTTAACTACGACTTTTGAAAGAGATGCAATATCATTTTAAAACCTATCCAAAAAAATTTATATTCCTAGCTTATTTTTATCGTTCCACAGTTATTGCTAACATAACAATAATACGTTCTTCCTACATTTATATTTACATTTACAGACACACTGACAGACAGAGCCCAATGTTTCCCTATTTATCACTGATTGGAGCCATTATAAGTTAGTACTTTTACTTCAAACCATGATTTATAAATTCATATTATCTATATATCGTTGTATTTCGACTATTATTTTCGATCCCATTATCCAGTGATTTTCTTTGAATTAATCGTTCCGTCTCCACTTTATTTTTCGTTATGTTCTTCATATATCGTTCAATACAGCACCAGGTGTTTTCGTCCTTTAGTATCAAATCTATTAGATTTTCGCATGAGATCTGCACGCCAATTTGGTAGATCTAAATTGCAGATGCTGTTGGGAAGGGATACATACTATACTCTCACCATACCTAATCTTTATCATTTAGAAAACGTTGTTGTGGTATTCTCTGTCGGATCGGCAGCTTGCTGCCACACCTATGTTTTACATACATTATCTAATTCTATTTTATGTTTTTAAAGCAAGTTACCTATGCGCAAACAACCCCCTCCTCCACTGTGTGTTCCGGCATGAAGGTGCTGGGAATGAGGAATGATTCATATTATTGTTTATTCGGTGAAACTTCCGAATCGCGCGGCTTTTTCGAAAATGGTCCAGAATGACCTATTTTCAAGAAACTTTAACAAGTTTTTCGGGCGTGAGGTGTTTTGCGTTGTAGAAAAAAAAAAACGATTGTAGTTCGCGGTAAATATTCGTAATTGTTGTCCATTCACTCAACAGATTTATGGACCCATAAATCTAGGCATGGCCGATTAAAACGTTTCCCAACCTCTCTAGGGAAGCGTTAGGATGAACGTTTCCCCTCCCCCCCTTGATTTGCTTTGTGAAATGCCGGTTCCCCGTGAATCATCAGGGTGACTAATTATCAAATCCTTATGTACCAAATTTGGATCGGGTAAATATGCTGTTTGGCGACTTAATGAAAAAACGAATCTTCTATGGACCCATAAATCGAGGCATGGCCGATCAATTCGAGGGGGGACGTTCATTTTAACGCTTTCCAAGAGGTTAGGAAACGTTTTGATCGGCCATGCCTCGATTTATGGGTCCATAAAAGACTTTATTAAGGCTAGTAAGGCAATAGTTATTGTTCAAAAAAACAACGCAAAACACCTCGCGCCCGAAAAATTCGTTAAAGTTTTTAGAAAATAGACCATTTCAAACCATTTTCAAAAAAAGAAAATTAATTTTTCGAAAAAAGCCGCGATTCGGAAGTTTTACCGTTTATTCATTTAGGTTATCGATTTGTACGCGATACCGTAATTCTTCACTATCACCATTTGATCTGTAATGGTACGTTTAACTTTGGTACTTACCGAAAAAAAGAAATATTTTTAGTTTTTGAATTGGTATACTGGAAGTTGCATCCCACAGCACAACAAGTAATTGACATTCTAATATTTTGCTTCAAAATTGTTCAATGTGTGATACTACCTTTTTGCTCCTTGTTTTTGGTGGTATAGTTAAATTTGAAGAGGAAAGAAAGTGATTCAATATAGCAGCAATAATTTATGATAAAGGTAATAAATCATAACTATTATGATTGTAAAATAAAAGTACAAATAGATAACCAAAGCATCTAGAATTTTTTTTTCCTTATCAAATTCTTGCCGTAGCTATTATGAGATTTCTGAGGATTAAAAGGAAAAAAAACATTGAAAAAGGTTAAAAAATGAAGCAAATCTTGGAAGAAGAAGATGGAGTCCTCTGAGCGCGAAAATTTGAATTTAAGACGGCTATAAACGAGAAACGGGTCCGACTTAGGGGAGAACCGTAGGGTCCTCGAACAAGGGAAAAATGCAACGTTCAAAATATTTTTCCCGTTTGGGGAAAAAAAAAATTTGCTCAAGCAATAAAGGCATGGCCGTGAAAAACGTTTCCTAACCTGTCGAGGGGGGTTAAAATATGTCAATAATTGGACCCCCCTCATGCAGTTTTCAGTTACATGTGAGTTGCCGCTAGAGGGCGTTTACCTGTAGAATAAAGAACTGTATACAGTAGGTAGGTAATGTTTTTGAAGGGGGTCATAAAATAAAATCTTAATGAAAATTTCAAGGTTTAAATGAATTTAATTTAAAGATATAATTGTATTTGAAGATTTAATTTTAAAAAAAAATAAGTGTACCTAGGTATAACGGAAAAATCAAATTCCCGCTGATAACATGGTAGAAGGGGCTCATAACAAATTCTTTGCTACCGGGCAGGAGTAATGCGGCATGAATTTGGTACCGGGCAGGAGTAAGACGGCATGAAAAAGCAAGTCACCTGATTGATTTATCAATGGCCGCGAATTTGATTTTTCCGTTATAAATACCTAGGTATCTACTTTTTTTCTAATTAAATCTTCAAATAAAATTATATCTTTAAATTACCTAAATTAATTTAAACCTTGAACATGATGAAATATTCATTAAGATACTTTTTTATGTCCCCCTTCAAAAATATAGCTTAGTGTGTTTTTTATTCTTTCTTTATTCTACATTTTATTTTTTATTCTTTCTTTATAGTTCTTTATTCTACACTTTACCCACTGTCACCCCGCATCATTGGATAAAGTCAGAGAGTTTCCCCACTTTCTGTTCTATTCGTTATGAAGAAACAACAGTGAAAAATACGGGTGTGTAACCCGGGAGGAGTGTCTGGTATCCCTTTTCAATTTTTTTGTTGCTGTTGTAAAACTCACTTTTTTATTGGCCATCATGGATCCATTTCGGACGGTTGTATTTACGCATTAGAGGCATGTCCGTAAAGACGTTCTCTTTTTTTGCCATACTCGTGAAAACCGCTAAAAAGTGACAAAAAACGCTAAGAGTAAATTCCGATTAGGCAGGAACCGCCAAAAAGCGAACGAAAACCGCAACCATACGCCTACGTTAGATAAAACTGCAGGCAAAGGTGTCTACGCCCAAACAAAACATAAAAGTAATATGAATAGGCACCATATTTGAAGTTCTAGCTCTTACCGTTATTTTTTTAGGCGGGATGAATGAAAACTGCTAAGAAGCGGCAAAGAACCGCCTACAGTAACTTCTATTTCAACCAAAGGTTCGTGGTTCGTTCCAGACATAAACTTGACGTACATATAAAATTTCAAGTCTCTAGCAGTTGCCGTTCTTGAGATATCTTGTTCACAGACAGACGGACAGACAGACACACGGACTAATGGCTGAAACTCGAGATTTGGGCTCTGGGGACCCCAAAACGTGTTTTGGAATTGAAAAGTCGAGATATGAAAATTTCAGCAAATTACAAGACTTTCCTTTCTATAGGATAAAGAAAGTAAAAAGCAGGTAATATAATACCTAAATTAACGCAGGATAGAGTATAATATGCAGTAGGTAGGTACACAGAGTCTCCTTAAAAGCAAGAGAGAAAGAAATACCCTTTCAGCACATATTTCTTTCACACAACACAAGACCGCAAACTTGTGGTCAGCATTTCTTCCATATGGTACTGTTTGCACTGAGTAAATATTATTTCAATTAGAATTGGCAGCCCTATGCTCTTGTCCCAGCTCCCTAATGAAAATATTATTTCAATTTCAGTTGTCCCAGAACTCAAGTGAAGTGAGGCGTAAACAAGGTAGCACTCGTGTTTAAAAAAAAATTATGAATGGAGTTTAGCAGAAATTTACAACTTCGCGTTACCAACTTAACACAAAGGATCGCAACAAATGCGCAACATAGATCTAACTTTTTTTGGATTTGGACTAATTTGGACTAACACAGTCGGAAGCTTGGGGGTGAATTGTTCTACGACTACTCTACTGAGGATTAAAAAAGGGAACCTTAAATTTGTTTGGATGTAGGTAGTGAGAATGGGATATTTTTTTTTTCTTCTATTTTGGTTTATTATTTTCAATAATGAACCTTTGGAATCGTCACGAAAAAAAAAAAAAAAAAAAATTTTGCCAGAAAAATAATAAACCCAGGTGTCACATTGGCAGAGTTTTATTTAAAAAAAACAAAAACAAATCGATTACAAAAAGCTGAGAACAGATTTCCCTCGACTCAACACAAGGACTATTAAATGAATTTAATAGTACCCAACGAGTCGAGGTAACCAAAATGATATGTATATCTAAATTAATACACGCGATATTTGATGGTAAAAAAAAAAAAAAAATTAGAAATCGCGAAACAGATAGCAACTTATGCTATAGCGCTGAATTCAGAAAAGACTGAAAAAGATACGCCATTTAGAAACGTGGTTCAAAAATGCAAAAAATTTAGTGATTATTTTATACCTGAATTTTCTTGTGAAAAAAAAAAAAAAAATGTACTAATTCAATATCGATGAAGAAGAGGGGTGAGTGGGCGAATTTTTCAATTTCGAACAGGGCGCTGATATTATTGAATCGCGCACTGTTTGGCAGCTGTTAGGCTGTTGTCGCCGCTCTCAGATGAAAATATAATCATTATATCTGGCAGTTAAATCTATTTTTGGAAACATTAAATTGACTATTATTAAGTACCCTGTATATAAATTCGATTATTAAGATATATTTAGGGATGGGCTAGTCATCCACGAGTCGAGTCATGAGTCGACTCATTACTCGACTACTCACGAGTCGAATCATCTTTTTGGAATGAGTCGACTCTTCAAAGAGTCGACTTACGAGTAGCTTTTTTTTGTTGGCTGATAAAGATAATAGAGAGAGAAATAATTTTCCGGTTGTTTGTTGTTTACTGAAGGAAAATGTTCTTTTATTCTGGTGACGATTGATTGTAATGTCTTTTTAATGTATTTACCGAAGTTGGGGACGTTTATTTGGTAGATGCCCCTTTTGTCAATTGGTTTTATTATGTCTTTCTGATCAAATAAGGTGTTTTTGAAAATTGTCACTCCATTAGAGTCGAGATCGAGAGTCGACTCATTGAATCGACTCATATTGTTGAGTCGAGTCGAGTCATGTCGACTCACCTACGTGAGTCGAAAATCCCATCCCTAGATATATTTACTGAACCCAACTAGCATATTTTGTGTTCTGAAATGTCAGCAAGTGCCATTAATTCAAAGCATATCTACACCAAGACCCTCTTTCGTGTATGTTTGATTATAACAAAGGTTACACATTTTAATTTAAAATTTATTTCATTTAAAGATTTTTTATTATATTTTAATAAAAAAATTATATATTTTAAATATCTTAAGTTATCTTTTTATTTGTGTTATTGTTTATCAAATATTTTATTTATTCGTTACGCTTTTAAATTTTATTTGCTCTATTTCTTTCTATTTGTTTGATTTAATTTGAAATGAGCTTTTCAACTTTCAGTACTAATCCGTCTCCAGAAACTGAAGAAGAAGAAGAAGTTGATTTTAACTATCTAAGGTAACTCATCTTCCTACTTACTACTAGTAATTCTCTGAACTGTACTAGTAATTCTCTGAACTGTACTAGTAATTCTCTGAACTGTAGACCTCACTCACTTATTATGACCACTATTTCGCGTCAATTTCTATGAAAATAATAAATGTCCATTCTAAATTTAATTAAAATCGTAGTTATTAAGGAGTTCGAGAGTCTTGCACCACGCCAGAAGACAAACACGATCAATCGTAGAGTTAAGACCACGTCCACATCGTTCAATCAATTATAGGCTTTACAAAAAATGGCCAAATGTTCATTATTGAAAATCAAGCAAAACGCTAGTTTTGCAACGTCAAGAAAAATAAAACCAGAGTGTAATATTTAAAGAAAAAAATCGGTCAACGCTAAGTGGCAAAAGTGCCTATCCCGGCGTACGGCGCGGCGGACAAACGGACTACGTACCTTGAAACTGAAACATGAAGATTTTTGGACTACGTTTGAAAATAATAAACCAAAATCGTTAAAATAATAAAAATTCCTAGGTGTTCCTAAATACACGTGTTTCAAACTGATAGAAAATCTTTCTACGAGTGATTTTTGAAACCAAAATAAGGCGATTTGTTAGTAGGTACTTTTTCACGGAACATCTTCAATTTTTTTTTGTAAGAATATTTGTGAATGTCAATATTGAGCAATTAATTAAATTTACTTAAATTGGGTCTCTACCGTTACAAGGAATTCCAAAAAATAAATGATTCTAAACCAGGGGTACC
>JAAEEI010000875.1:0-14913 GCA_012654025.1 Pachypsylla venusta
GTACTTTTTACCCCCTCCTTGGTAATGCACGTAACTGAATAGAGGTTGGCAAACCTAGGGTTAACAAAAGGATTCAGTCTTTTCCTTTCTTTGTAAATATCAGAGAATCTAGTAAATATAACCACCTACAAATGTGTCAGCGCTAAGTCACAAAAGTGTCCATCACAGCCAGGTTCGGCTCAAGAGTATTTGCCGCCCTAGGCAAAATGAATTTTGCCGCCCCCTGAATATAATTGTTTTATGGGAAGAGTCTACGAACTTAATAGCCACACCTCGTATAGGTATGTATACATTTTTTTTCATATCCCGCTGAAAATAAAATTCCATTTTGATTTTGCCGCCCCCTATATTTTGCCGTCCTAGGCGATTGCCTAGTTCGCCTATATGGTAGAGCCGGACCTGATCACAGCGGATGGCGCTCCTAACGGATTTTTTATTATTCGTTTTTTGGATCCTATGTAACTTAAAATGTAAAATATCAAACTTTGAGGGAGGACATTTTTCCTCGTGAAGATTCCAAAGCATAATCAGTAGCGGCCCGTGAAAAATTTGGCCCGTGGGGGCTAATACTCGCAAAATCAAAGGGATATATTTGTTCAAGTTTTTTTTCCATTTTCAAGGGAAGAACAATACTTTGCTAGGTATGAAACTAAATTACAAACGAGCCAACGATCATACCACGTTGAATACGCCAGTTCCCGTCAGATCACTGAAGTTAAGCAACGTACTTGTGTGGGTGCCCGCTTGGGTACACCATGTATCGTTGACTGATTTGACCTCACCCAACCCAGGCTGGGTGAGGTCAATGTGGGTANAAAAAAAAAAAAAAAAAAAAAAAAAATTACGAACGAAATATATTTATTCTTTGTTTGCTGTAATTTTGAAATAAGTTTTTATGATCCCAAATAAGTAATTTAGTAAAAAACATAATTGTCCCGCCCACTTTGACCGCGGAAATCGAGCCTTCTTAGACCAAACCTATCCAGCTGTTTTGATAATTTTAGTTTAAGAAAGCTCGAACTCTGCGATCAATGTGGGTGGGACAACCATCTTGTTGGAACACTATTTTTTACTAAATTACTTATTTTGGATCATAAAAAAATATTTCTAGGCATTTTTACGTACCATTTCGGTGCGGCCGCAAAGGGAATGGGTCACATGTTCCACCCCGTAATTCTTGAACGGTAGATCCTAGAGAGCTCTGGTTTTCTGTAATGAACTCGTATTAACGAGACCTTTAAAAAAAGGTGTCACTTGATATACCTTCTCATTTAAGATTTTGAAGCGAGTCGGTGTCCAGCCTAAACGGCTGGCCGAGGACAAACAATTTTTAGTCTAAAATTAATCCACCTAAAATCTAAGGGATACGTGTTTTTGCGTTTTCTTTTATTTTTATCCATTCTTGAGATACGGGGGGGGGGAGACTTTATGGACACCCTGTATATTTAACCCCATTAAACCCATTTGGTACCCATTAAGTACGTGTTATAGCTTATATCTATAATACACGCAATGCCCTCCCGACTGTGTGATATTCATGACTCACGTCGTCACCTTATTTCAGAAGGGGTCTAAGTAGAAAAAAGCAAATTTTACAGGAGAGTAAAAAAACTGTTTTTTTTTAAAAAAAAAATGGGGACCCTCCTCCTCCCCCCCCCCTGGGGTGGAGGACCCAAAAATTTTCAAAATCGTAAAGTTCTTAACACCAGCCATCACATATCAAAATTTTACGTTTCTGCAACAAACCAGTAAAAAGATAAAAATCATTTTCAAAAAACAAAATATTGTTCACCCCCTGGGGGGGGGGATCCAGTGCCCCCAAAATCTATACAGCAAATTTCTTTCATACCCTAAACATGTATACCAATACACATATACAAGTGTATTTCGGGATGTATATGGGAGTCAAAAGTGGAGTTCACTAACGTTCACAATTACCTCTCCCCCCCCGAAATAAAATCCTGGATAGGGGCCTGGAACACACATGTGGCTGGGATGTAGAATCGATCCAAGCCCAGTAATCGCTACAGACCCTTGACCCGCCTTTTCAGAAGGACACTGTATAACGTATAACTGGTAGTTATTTGGTTTACGCTAGTATAATATTTAATTAATTATTTCTTGTATTTAATTGCTGACCATGGGTATCTGTCTTTGACAATGAACACATCGAAAACAACCTATGAGGCTGGCTCATTGGAGGTCAGCTGATGCATTCAATGTCAAAAATCAGTTGGACATCGGATCGCCTCGTGTGATGATCCAACATATCATTATCTAAATAAGAGGGAAACTTATAATAAAACTTATAATATGAGAGGGAAACTTATAATATAACTTATGATATAAGAGGGAAACTTATATTAAAACTGCCAACTTGATAGGGAAACTTATAATAAAACTTATAATATGAGATGGAAACTTATAATAAAACTTATAATATGAGAGGAAAACGTTTAATAAAACTTATAATATGGGAAGGAAACTTATATTAAAACTGCCAATATGAGAGGGAAATTTATAATAAAACTTATAATATGAGAGGGAAACTTATATTAAAATTATGAGAGGGAAACTTATAATAAAATTATGAAAGGGAAACTTATAATAAAATTATGAGAGGGAAGCTTATAATAAAACTTATAATATGAGATGAAAACTTATAATAAAACGAGCTGTTTGACCGAGCATCGCTACGGTTAAGTTGGACATCGGATCGCCTCGTGTGATGATCCAACATATCATTATCTATGAGAGGGAAACATATAATAAAACTTATATTATGTGAGGGAAACTTATAATATACGAGGGAAACTTATAATAAGACTTATAATATGATAGGGAAACTTATAATAAAGCTTACAATATGAGAGGGAATCTTATAATAAAATTTACAACATAAGAGAGAAACTTATAATAAAACTTATAATATAAGAGGGAAACTTATAATAAGACTTATAATATGTGAGGGAAACGTATAATAAAACTTACAATATGAGAGGGAAACTTATAACAAAATTTACAATATAAGAGGGAAACTTATAATATGAGAGAGAAACTTATAATAAAACTTATAATATGAGACAGAAACTTATAATAAAACTAGCTGTTGGTAGTGCATCGCTAACGGTTACGAAATTCAACAACAATTTCGAGATTGCGAAATTAAATATTCTCAAGTTTGGATTTTGTAAAAAAAAAAAAATGTAAATATTATGTAAATGTATATTTCTTTTTTGTTATTATGTCACAATTTTAGTGGGCATCATAGCATTACAAGGTATTCCCACAACAATCATTCCAATATCACTAACCTTAAGCTACACTTTAACAATGTTCTCATAATGCTACCACTTGTCGCTATTACCATAGCTACTCAAATGTCCTCAGGAGGCTGAGTTACCCCCAAGTACAACCAAGAAAATTCGAAAAAAAACTTTATCAAATTTTCGACCCGTCCAGGAATCGAACCCGGAACCTCTCTTGTGCAAGCCGAGTGTGATGCGCACTCTGCCACGGAAACGTTAATCAATTTTGGATTGTTGGTTGAACCCACCCCCAGAGTGAGCGCGACTCCACTTAGAAAATTCAATATTTTATTCAAGGATATTAGTTGCTTTTAGCGATGGGATTTTCGACTCACGTAGGTGAGTCGACATGACTCGATCGGCTCACCAATAGATTCGACTCAATATGTCGACTCTTGATCTCGACTCTTAGAGTGACAATCAGAAAGACATAATAAAACCAATTGACAGAATAAAACCAATCTACCAAATAAACAAAAACATCCTCAACTTCGGCGAATACATTAAAAAGACATCACAATCAATCGTCACCAGAATAAAGGAACATTTTCCTTCAGTAAACAACAAACACCCGGAAAAATATTTCTCCCTTTATTATCTTTATGAGTCAACAAAAAAAAAAGCTACTCGTAAGTCGACTCTTTGAAGAGTCGACTCATTTCAAAAAGATGAGTCAACTCGTGAGTGAGTCGAGCATGAGTCGACTAATGACTCGACTCATGGATGACTAGCCCATCCCTAGTTGCTTTAATTTGTTCAGCATTCTCGCTCATCCCGAAGTGGCACTTCCCGATTCCGGCCAAAAGAGAATGGTAAGAGCCAGAAACTTCAAATTTAGTACCCCCCCCCCAATTTTGGGGGGCCAAAAAAGATTTATTATTTTTTGCCAGAAAAATAATACATCTTTATGTCTCATTGGCAGAGTATTTCATTATCTCCTTTAGTTTGCCCGGAAAAAAAACTCTGCCAATGTGACACATGGGTTTATTCTTTTTCTGGCAAAAAAAATAATTGTGGGGTACCCTCTCATACCGCAAAAAAATTGAGGGGGGTTCTCGTGACGATTCCAAATCTGGGGCGTAATTGAACCCTAAAATTTGACATTCCTACCAATTTTGAAGTCTCTGGCTCTTACCATTCTCTTTTTAGACAGGATTAATGAAAATCGCTTTAAAGCGGTAAAAACCGCCAGCGGTATATTTGATTGAAGCCAAAAGTTTCAGAGCTAACAGAAACCCCAAATTCAAATCCCCGGCTCTTACCATTCTCCTTTTAGACAGCAATCCTGAAAACCGCTAAAAAGCGGCAAAAATCGCCAAGGGTGTATTCGATTGTACCCAAAAGTTTCGGGGCACAATTAGATGTGACCTATAAAACAAATTTGATCCAAATGGGTCAACGCTAAGTGGCAAAACTGCTCATCACGGCGTACGGCGGACAAACGGTTTTTTTTTTATTCGATTTTTGGATTCTACGTACCTTCAAACGTATAATATCAAATTTTGAGGGGGGGCGGGTATTTTTTTTTCTTCCGTGACGATTCCAAAGGTTCATTATTGAAAATAATAAACAAAAAACCTTGCAATTTGGACAATAGACATGGTTTAATTATTTCTTAGCTAGCGTCTATGGCACGTTGAATACACCAGTTCCCGTTAGATTACTGAAGTTAAGCAACGTCCAGCGAGGTTGTTCCATCTATTTTTTAAGATAGTTTTTCGAATGTAGTTACCGGGGAGTAAGTCAACTTCATTAGGTGACGCTCCTATGCCTGTGTAAATATTGTTTGGTGTTAGGAAGGGCATCTGGCTTTTAAAAAAAACTCTGCAAAAAGCGAGTTTCTACACAGTTTCTATGATTACTATGAGAAGCAAGCTAGGGTTACCGTGCCAGGAAAGGGTTACAGCTAAAGAGAATAGGCACCGAACAAAAGGTTGTGGCATGGTAGAATTAAGAACAGCAACGCTGACCCCAAATAGAATTGGGAAAGGGTGAAGTTAAAGAAGAAGAATTAATTTATTATTAAGGAACGCGGTAGCGCTCCGCCCCGCCAAGTCAAAAAAAGGCAGTAGCTACCAAGAGTATATTATACGCCACAGCTTACATTGCCGATTTCAGCTACTTCCAGAGGAAAATCTACACACCTGAGGATAAAAATGATTTCCTACGTATGGGGCGTACTCAGAGACTAAGTATATGAAGTTTCAACAAAATCGGTTAAGTCAAATCGGAGATATAGGCTTCTGAAAAGTACACTTTTTTTTCTCATCGTCTGCTGCTGCTTCTTCTTTTTTGATGTTGACTCACCTACAGCCAAAACTACTGGACCGATTTTGATGAACGATAGCTCATTTTTTTTCTCGTGAGTGGCAGATGTTCCTTTTGTTACTTATATTGTCCCTCAGTGGGTCCTTCAGCCCCAATTTTCCAAAAACCCTCAAAAGTGGGGGTATTAATTTGATAGACATGTAATACTTGTATATTTTCCGAACCAGTGAACCGACATGAACGTATGAGGTATCATTTTAATCACGAAATCAAGCAGAGTTACATGGTTAGTACCGAAAATGTACAGGATTTCCTCACATGATACATAATGAAATATTTTTTTACCATTCAATTATTTATACCGTGTGTATCACATTGATTAATGATAGTTGATGAAAGTTCAGACCAAAAAATACTTAGCGCTCTCAAGGAAATAATTGTGTGGAACTTGGTTCCGTCTTTAGGCGCCTTCATAGGTATCTGGAGTACATTTTGAAATTTACTGATAACTTGATGTGTATTATTGAAAAATGTGCATTTATGTTATCATTTTGGGTGTCAAAACTGTTCTCGGGGATACTTAGATTTTTTTCTCCAAATTTTGACTGAAAAATTTCTTTTAAAAATCTGAAAGTACAGACAGATAAACGTCTAGCGCTCTCAAGGAAATTACCGGTTGGACCTTGATTTCTCCACCGGACGTTGTCATATTCAAAATTTTTTCTCCAAATTTTGACTAAAAAATTTCTTTTAAAAATCTGAAAATACAGACCGAAAAACGTCCAGTGCCCTCAAGGAAATGACCGGTTGGACCTTGGTTTCTCCACCGGTTGTCATACTCAGATTTTTTTTTCCAAATTTTGACTGAAAAATTTCTTTTAAAAATCTGAAAGTACAGGCCGAAAAACGTCCAGCGCCCTCAAGGAAATGACCGGTTGGGCCTTGGTTTCTCCACCGGACGTTGTCTGGTTATAGTTTGAAGATAGATGATAATGATTCAGATATGATACTTTTGATATCTCTGCCCTTTTACCATTATATAAATACATATTTTCTTGCTACAAAAAGTTATGAGATCCCCACAAAAATACCACTGCGTGCTATAAAATTTCCCCGACAAGTCATCACCCCAAAAAAGATATGAAATCTATTTTGGGCCCCGCTATCCATTCTTCCGTTCTTCGAAATACCTAATGACTTCAAATTCCTACCCCACCCCAAACGATTTCAGAATTTTAGTCTGATTTCCTCACTCTCTTCACCAACACGCAGTCTTGGTGTGCAGGGCCGCTCAGAGACTGCGGGTAGGTGAGAAAATCAGACTAAAATTCTCAAATCGTTTGGGGTGAGGTTTGAATTTAAAGTCAATAGGTATTTCGAAGTAAGGAAGTGTGGATAGCGGGGCCCAAAACGGATTTCATATCTTTTTTGGGGTGATGACTTGGCGGGGAATTTTTATAGCACGCAGTGGTATTTTTGGGGGGATATACACAAATTAAGTCAATTAGTTTTTGGGACATATATATTGTGTCCCAAAGTCAATTAGTTTTTGGCACATATATATTGTGTCACCCGAAGTCAATTGGAGGTTATTTTTAGTGCGTGAGGTCTACAGTTTACAAAACTACTAGAATCAGGTGATCTATTTAGCTACGGCCCTGTCGGGAGAACCCGGGAGCATATTCTGGCCTTAGCGATCGACGTTTGAGAAACCAGTTGGTCTTGTTTACTCTCATTGCTAAGCAAGTATCTGATATCTAGGCAAGCAACAAAATATTAGGTACAGGGTGGTCGCATCGAACTAAACAATTCAAACGGGGGTGCATGTGTTATGAACCACCCTGCGCAAAACCAAGTACTCGATGTAACGCCATCGATCATACCACGTGGAATACACCAGTTCTCGTCCGATCACTCAAGTTAAATAACGTCCGGCGTGGTCAGTGTGGAATATGGTCTTGTTTAATATCATTGCTAAGCAAGTATCATGGCAAGCAAAAAAATATATACCTAGGTACAGGGTGGGCGCGTCGAACTAAACAATTCAAACGAGGGTGCATGTGTTATGAACCACCCTGCGCAAATCAAGTATACTAACGCCGAAGTAATGCCATCGATCATACCACGTCGAATACACCAGTTCTCGTCCGATCACTCAAGTTTAGCAACGTTGGGCGTGGTCAGTGTGGAATATAGTCTTGTTTAATATCATTGCTAAGCAAGTATCCGATATCATGGCAAGCAACAAAATATATACCTAGGTACAGGGTGGTCGCATCGCACTAAACAATTCAAACGAGGGTGCATGTGTTAAGAACCACCCTGCGCAAATCAAGTATACTAAGCCGAAGTAATGCCATCGATCATACCACGTCGAATACACCAGTTCTCGTCCGATCACTCAAGTTTAGCAACGTTGGCCGTGGTCAGTGTGGAATATGGTCTTGTTTAATATCATCGCTAAGCAAGTATCCGATATCATGGCAAGCAACATACCTAGGTACAGGGTGGGCGCGTCTAAATAAACAATTGAAACGGGGGTGCATGTGTTATGAACCACCCTGCGTAAAACCAAGTACTCGATGTAACGCCATCGATCAGTCCACGTGGAATATACCAGATCTCGTCCGATCACTCTAGTTAAGCAACGTTCGGCGTGGTCAGTGCTTGGATGGGTCTTGTTTAATCTTAATGCTAAGTATGTATCTGATATCATGGCAAGCAACAAAATATATACCTAGGTACAAGGTGGTCGCATCGCACTAAACAATTCAAACGAGGGTGCATGTGTTAAGAACCACCCTGCGCAAATCAAGTATACTAAGCCGAAGTAACGCCATCGATCAGAACACGTGGAATACACCAGTTCTCATTAGATCACTCAAGTTGAGCAACGTCGTGCGTGGACTGTGCTTGTATGGGTGAACGCTTGGGAACATCACGTATCGTTAGTTTCTAAAGAATTGTCTCCAGTGGAGATAAAGCCGAGTTTTGAAACACTCGGTTCTGAGTATTGTATTAACACAGGTTAACACAGTGTTAGAATGAAACTCCCTGAAAACTCATCGAGGTAGTATCGGGCCTTAAAAAGAACACTTCCAAGGCACCGAAGTCCATGCCAGTCGTAAAAGGTGACTAATTCAATTTGCGCAGGAACCACCCTGCGCAAATCAAGTACTAACGCCGAAGTAACAACATCGATCAGTCCACGTGGAATACACCAGTTCTCGTCCGATCACTCAAATTAAGTATCGTCCGGCGTGGTCAGTGCTTGGATTGGTCTTGTTCAATCTTATTGCTAAGCAAGTATCTGATATCATGGCAAGCAACAAAATATATACCTAGGTACAGGGTGGGCGCGTCGAACTAAACAATTCAAACGAGGGTGCATGTGTTATGAACCACCCTGCGTACACCAAGTACTATCGCCGAAGTAACGCCATCGATCAGAACACGTGGAATACACCAGTTCTCATTAGATCACTCAAGTTAAGCAACGTCCGGCGTGGTCAGTGTGGAATATGGTCTTGTTTAATATCATTGCTAAGCAAGTATCCGATATCATGGCAAGCAACAAAATATATACCTAGGTACAGGGTGGTCGCGTCTAACTAAACAATTCAAACGGGGGTGCATGTGTTATGAACCACCCTGCGCAAAACCAAGTACTCGATGTAACGCCATCGATCAGTCCACGTGGAATACACCAGTTCTCGTCCGTTCAATCAAGTTAAGCAACGTCCGGCGTGGTCAGTGCTTGAATGGGTGACCGCTTGGAACACCACGTATGGCTGGCTTTTAAAGAATTGTCTCCAGTGGATATAGAGAGACGACTTAAAAAGAATACTTCCAAGGCACCCAAGTCCATGCCGGTCGTAAAAGGCGACTAAAGGAAGGGTCGGAAACGATATCCTTTCCATTACCCATGCAGAAAGCAAGGCCTACGGCTGTTAATGATGATGACTCGAAGTAAACCGTAGTAGGTATGCCAGCCACGGTAGGAAGCAAGCCACGGCTGTGCAAATAGAGAAGTTCTGCTGTTGGGAATGACTTCCAGTCTTTGAGGTAGGACGTAAGCAAAGATACACGCGGGACGGCACACGCAAGCCACGGTTGGTTGTGTCATTAATGTGGCCGAGTGTGTGACCGAGTGTTTTGTGGTTGTGTCATTAATGTGGCCGAGTGTTTGGTGGTTTTGTCATTAATGTGGCCGAGTGTTTGGTGGTTGTGTCATTAATGTGGCCGAGTGATTTGTTTGTTGTGTCATTAATGTGACCCAGTGTTTTGTGGTTGTGTCATTAATGTGGCCGAGCGTTTTGTGGTTGTGTCATTAATGTGACCCAGTGTTTGGTGGTTTTGTCATTAATGTGGCCGAGTTTTTGTGATTGTGTCATTAATGTGGCCGAGTGATTTGTGGTTGTGTTATTAATGTGACCGAGTGATTTGTTGGTTGTGATGTCATTAATGTGACCGAGTGTTTTGTGGTTGTGTCATTAATGTGACCCAGTGTTTTGTGGTTGTGTCATTAATGTGGCCGAGTGATTTGATTGTGGTGTCATTAATGTGGCCGAGTGATTTGTTTGTTGTGTCATTAATGTGGCCGAGTGATTTGTTGGTTGTGTCATTAATGTGACCGAGTGTTTTGTGGTTGTGTCATTAATGTGACCGAGTGTTTTGTGGTTGTGTCATTAATGTGACCGAGTGATTTGTTGGTTGTGTCACTAATGTGGCTGGGTGTTCTGTGTTTGTGTCACTAATGTGGCTGGGTGTTGTGTGTTTGTGTCACTAATGTGGCTGGGTATTGTGTTATTAATTATGTGATGATGACTTCACGTCATGTCAGTTCGGGTACAAATACCTATCAGTTAATAATGCATCAGAAACCTGATTGCCTTGCTTCAATATAACTCTACTAGTAGGTAGTACCTACCTCGTTACCAAATTCAAGGTTTCCAATTTATCTAATTGACGACTAGCGAAATAATTTAATCGCCAGCAATTTGGACCTACTTAGGTAGGAATTACGTTTAGTGATGTCGATACTATATCGATAATATCGAATATCGATAATATCGAATATCGATAATATCGAATATCGATATTGGGATTTCGATATAATCGATATTTCATAATCATATTAACCCTAGGATTGCCAAACTCTATTCAATTACGTGCATTGCCAAGGGGGGGGGTACAAAGTACCCGCAAACAAAATAAAGGATAAAATGATTTTTTCATTACAATAAGTCGCTATTACTTTATTATAAACTAAAAAAATATAAACTAAATCAATTATTATCTTACATAAAAATAAAATTAAATCCCAGGAATAAAATAATGTAAATGAAAATAAAAAAAAATCGCTAGACCCTANNNTATTGGTTACATGCATTGTATAAAGTACCCGCGCCCAAAGTTTGGCTTCAATATCATCCCTTAGAAGGCTTAGAACATACATATTTTTATATACTATGATGGAAAATATTGTTTGTGACAACTATTAAAGGTCTCATTAAAATAAGTATCATGATTTGATGTCTACAAGCTTTTTGCCAAAACGCGAATACTTTGTACTCCCCCCCCCCCGGGCAATGCTAGGGTTAAGATTTTGATTATATTAAAAAATGTAAATGTATATTTCTTTGAGTTATTATGTCACAATGTTTGTGGGCATCATAGCATTACAAAGTATTTTCAACATTCATTCCAATATCATTAAGTCTAAGCTACACTTTATCAATTTTTATAATGCTACCACTTGTCGCTATTACCATAGCTACTCAATTTTCCTCAGGAGGTTGAGTTACCCCCAAATACAACCAGACCAAGTAGAATATTCGAAAAAAACTTTTTTTCAAATTTTCGACCGGTCCAGGAATTGAACCCGGGACCTCCTTGGTGCAAGCCGAGTGTGATGCGCACTCTGCCACGGAGACGTCTATGATTTTGATTATGTCGAAACAAAAAAAAAATATTAGCGTGCCTAACCTACGTCAAAAATTAGGATACCTACGGCATGGGTAATGGAAAAAATACCGATTCCGATCCTGCCATTAGTCGCCTTTTACGACTGGCATGGACTTAGGTGCCTTGAATGGCTCATATAACTATTATTTTGAATTATTTTGAAAGTTTTACCAAGATTATGCTGAGCAGATTCCTGTTTCCCAGGAAACAACTCTCATGATTTAACTACGTCACATATAATGCAGTAGTTTCTCTCATGATTTATCTACGTCAAAAGTGCTGATAATTTTAGATTCTAGATTGAGGAATTCCCCAACTGGATTTGATAACGTTATGCCGATGACGATTGCTGAGATTCCATTACAGTTAAAGAAATTGTTTCGTACAGGGATTCACTTTTAAATAAGTCAAAATAAAACACTTAGCAAGAACACTATCTTCTATACTTATGACGCTATTTAGCGACATTACTTTTTGCACTGCGGAACACCCTCGTATAAAATTTCAGCTTTCTCGTTCATCTCGAAGTGATACTTCTTAACTATGGGTTTTTGGTGGAACCGACCCCCAGAGTGAGTACCGCTCTTAGTTAAAAAATTCAATATTTTACTCAAGGATATGACTTTTTTTACTTCGGAACACCTGTGTATCAAATTTCAGCCTTCTCGCTCATCCCGAAGTGATACTTCTCAATTCCGATTTGGTGGTAAAACCCGTCCATAAATCGGATAGAAACCGGAAATTTTCAAATTTAATATTTTTTATGGGGTCCTTATATACTATTTTGGGTGGTCTATTCTCGGTCATTTTTCGTTATCTCTTTTAGTTTGCCCAGAAAAAAATTGCAAATAGACCCGCTAAATAGCGTCATTTTTGGCGGTAACTTGCTCCCACTTGAACTTTAAACTTTTTCCTTTCTTATTACGCACCTACATACTAAAAGGGACCCGCGTGCCAAGTTTCACGTCTCTACGTTTAGCCATCGTGGAGCTACGTTGATTATCAGTCAGTCAGTATACCAACTGGGCTTCGCGTTTTATAAGTATAGATTAAGATTATGCCAGCGTCTATGGTACGTTCAATACACCAGTTCCCGTTAGATCACTGATTTTAAGCAACGTCCAGCGAGGTTGTTCTATATGGATGTCTACAATCTACGTGAGTTCGCGCCTTCGTGATGCTGGCTATTTTTCCGGCCCAACCTAGGCTGGGTGTGGTCAATGTGGGTAGCTGGTTTGCAAGTTTCCAACGAATGGAGGGTAAAACCCCCGTTTGAATGACCAATAGATGTTAAAGAGACGTCAAGCTAAATTAAAAAAAAAAAAAAAAAAAAAAAAAAAAAAAAAANAAAAAAAAAAAAAAAAAAAAAAAAAAAAAACTGCGTCAGATTACATCGCAATACACGTTCATAATTAACCTTAACCATGCAAAGTGGTGGTAAAGTTAGGGTAGCTTGACGTCTCTTTAACACCTAGCTCTCTTCAATTAAATCCAAAATATTATCGATCTATCATTACAATTATAGAGAATCTAGGGTAAAGAAGGGTTAATGAATGCAAAGTTTACAGGAGATTTACAATATAAACAAGAAGTTCTGTGAACTGTAGAACTCACGCAGTTAAAATAGACACCATGATACAAAGACTTTTCGGCAGATTTGGACGAAGCGTTCGAGAGCACAAGACTAACAGACAAATTGAAGAAGAAGAAGAAAAAAACGGGGATTTAAAACTTGAATAGAGGACGTTGCTTAACTTCAGTGATCCTGTTGGAAGTTAAGCAACGTCCAGCGAGGTTGTAACTTGCGGGTGTTCACATGGGTTCGCACCCTCTTGATGTTGACTATTTTTACGGCCCAAGGCAGGTTGGGTGAGGTCAATGTGGGTATATCTGGTTTGTATGTTTTCCACAAGTGGAGGGTAAAGCCCCGTTTCGAATGAGCAATAGATGATAAAGAGACGTTAAGCAAAATTAAAACAAATAGTTGAATATTTTTTAAATTAGTATTTTTTTTAAAAAATATATCGAACCCACTTTTTGTATCACATGGGCTGCGAACGCGAGAAACCCGGGTGCTAATGCTAACGGAACCTTATTTTTTCGGAACTATGCTTGGTTTTGCCATAGCTATCACAACCGGTTGCTTTGAATTTACCCCAAACTACATTACATTGAGACATTGCTATCACAACCGGTTGCTTTGAATTTACCTCAAACTACATTACATATTTCTCTACCACATACCACCACTCTATCACTAGGTCCATGTGTCTCTTTCTATCTCTGATATTTATCTAGACGCATTGCTATCACAACCGGTTTCTTTGAATTCACCCTAAACTACATTACATATTCCTCTAGCAGATACCACCACTCTATCACTAGGTGCATGTGTCTCTTTCTATCTCTGATATTTATCTATAGGGACATTGCTATCACAACCGGTTGCTTTGAATTTACCACAAACTACATTACATATTCCACTACCAGATACCACCACTCTATCACTAGGAACATGTGTCTCTTTCTTTTCTGATATTTATCTATAGAGACATTATTATCACAACCGGTTGCTTTGAATTTACCCCAAACTACATTACATATTCCACTACCAGATACCACCACTCTATCACTAGGTACATGTGTCTCTTTCTATCTCTGATATTTATCTAGACGCATTGCTATCACAACCGGTTGCTTTGAATTTACCCCAAACTACATTACAAATTCCTCTACCAGATACCACCACTTTATCACTAGGTACATGTCTCTCTTTCTCTCTCTGATATTCATTTATCTAGAGGCATTGCTATCACACAACCTGTTGTTTTGCTTTGAATTTCAAATTTTAAAACTGAGATTATAGGTACTTACCTGTAAGGTGGACAAAAGTAAAGAAAAATAATTCTCTAGATTATATACTGGCATTTCATATGAACTGTATATATCACTCGTCTCATACATAACTGACCGATGCCAAAATCAAGATTTGGTCCTTGGGACGGGCCATTCTTTCTTTAAATTTTAATCATTAATACAGTCAATGACTTAACCCTAGGATTGCCAAGCTCTATTTAGTTACGTGCATTGCCAAGGGGGGGGGGGTACAAAGTAAACCGCAAATCAAATAGAGGCTAAAATGATTTTTTTTATTACAATAAGTCGCTATTACTTTATTAAAAACTAAAAAATTATAAATTAAATCAATTATTATCTTACATAAAAATAAAATTTAATCCCAGGAATAAAATAATCTAAATGAAAGTAAGAAAAAAAATCGCTTTTGGTACATAATTAGACATTATAGACACTTTAGATAATTTATGGTAGCTTTAGACAATCAATGTATTGGTACATACATTGCCCAGTG
>JAAEEI010000087.1:6609-17982 GCA_012654025.1 Pachypsylla venusta
GAATTGGAAAAAGTTGAAGTCAAAGAAGAAGATCTGAAATCGCAACGCTGACCGCAAGTAGAATTCTAGAATTGGAAAAAGTTGAAGTCAAAGAAGAAGATCTGAAATCGCAACGCTGACCGCAAGTAGAATTCTAGAATTGGAAAAAGTTGAAGTCAAAGAATAAGATCTGAAATCGCAACGCTGACCGCAAGTAGAATTCTGGAATTGGAAAAAGTTGAAGTCAAAGAAGAAGATCTGAAATCGCAACGCTGACCGCAAGTAGAATTCTAGAATTGGAAAAAGTTGAAGTCAAAGAAGAAGATCTGAAATCCTCAATTGATCATCATTGTCTAAAAAGATGATGTCGTTGCAGTCACGCAATCACAGTTCCAATCTTGGTGGCTAATAATTGGCTTAGGCTCCCCTAACAATGTCAATAACTGCAATATGATATTATTGAGTTGCTTTGAATTTTCAATCCGCTTTAGTACACCATGCATCCGCTTAGGTGGACTCAGGTCTGTAAGGATGTCACCCTCACGGCCTAGTATGTTACGTGAGGGTGACATCCTCACGGTCCGAGTATGTTACTTGAGGATGACATCCTCACGGTCCGAGTATGTTACCTGAGGATGACATCCTCACGGCCCGAGTATGTTACTTGAGGGTGACATCCTCTCGGACCGAGTCCATGTAAGTTCAAGTAAAATAAGAACTGCATGGCACTTCCTCTTTCTCTAACTACCTCCCTCTCTCTCTCACGTCCTCTTTATCTTTCTCTGTCTCCCTCCCTCTCTCTCTCCCTCCCTCTCTCTCTATCTCTCACTCTGTATCTCTCTCTCTCACACACACACACACTCACTGCCTCACTATCTATCTATCTCTCCCTCCTTCCCTATCCCTCACTATCTCTCCCTCCCTCTCTCCCTCTCTCCCTCCCTCTCACTCTCTCCCTCCCTCTCTATCTCTCTCTCCCTCTCTATCACTCCCTCCCTCACTATCTCTCTCCCTCTCTCTCTCTCCCTTCCTCCCTCTGTCTCCCTCTCTCTCTCTCCCTCCCTCTCTATCTCTCTCTCCCTCTCTATCACTCTGTCCCTTCCTCCCTCTCTATCTCTCTCTCCCTCCCTCACTATCTCTCTCTTCCTCACTCCCTCTCTCTTCCTCCCTCTCTCTCTCCCTAGCTCTCTATCTCTCTCTCCCTTACTATCTCTCTCTTCCTCTCTATCTCCCTCACTATCTCTCTCTCTACCTCTCTCTCTCTCTCTCCCTTCCTCTCTCTCTCTCCTCATTTTTGATATGACAATTTATTCGTATTATCATTGTTCTGGATGAGAATTTCGTTCTACATTTTGGAATACATTTCTTTTTTTAAAAAAAGTTTTTAATTAATTTTTTTTTTTTTGTGCAAGCAAAACGAATGATAAATATAAAAAATATACAGGATGTCTTATCTAATCACACGCGCCCTTGATTTTCAGAAAAGAACACGCGGAGCAGCATTTTACTGTCTCAAATATTGATCACAATATACCTACTGTGCTCAATGGTATCTTATATTGAATAGAAATTTTTGTACACTCAAGGAATCTCAAGGATATTTAAGTTTTCTATCAATTTATTACCCCCCCACCCCCTTCACCCCAATACCAAAACAAAAGCCCCGATTCTCATTTCCAAATGAGTTATTAAAATTAAATCTACTACTATAATATGTACGTAGGTAGTAGCTAGCTCGCTTTATAATATTATATAGCCTTTAGTTAGGCCTAAGCCTTTCAAATGGGAGGGATTAAAAGTTTATATGTACAATCATCATATTGAATTTTCATTTTTAATCAGGGGTTTTATAGATGTAATTAGATTCAAATTGCTTTCGTGTAGGACAACTCAGGGTTATATGATCACCGAGACCCTACCGCCCTCCCCTCTCGAACACCCCAATGCATACAGAATTTAGGGCCTCCGAGAGAAAATACGAGTCCGGGACTAAAAAAAATACGGGCCCCTTTACTTATATGAACAACTTTTTAAGGACCTTCAACAGGGCCCTTCCGAAAGCCCAGGCCGGGGGGGATTACCCCCCCCCCTCTAGGTCGCCCTGACAGAATGTTTTGTCTAAACAACAGAATGTGTTCTCCTGGTCTAGTGCTGGGTATGTTATCACACTGATGTATATTGCAAGCTGGATACTCGGGTTCAATGCCCGACGGGGTGAGAAAATTTTCGACTTTGAGTGTTTGAAATTTCGGCATGTACTCAGCAGCTTTGGTAGCCAACGATCATATCACGTTGAATACACCAGTTCCCGTCAGATCACTGAAGTTAAGCAACGTCCGGGCCTGGTCAGTACTTGGATGGGTGACCGCTTGGGAACACCACGTATCGTTGGCTTTTATCGTCAGGCCCAACCCAGGCTGCGTGAGGTCAATGTGGTAGCTGGTTTGCAAGTTTCCAGCGAATGAAGGGTAAAACTCCCGTCTTGAATGACCAATAGATGTTAAAGAGACGTTAAGCCAAAGAAAAAAGACTATTGTTTATCAGACGAGCGATTAATCAGTAACTCTACTGAGGCATGACTCTTTCACTTATACCGCTACTCGCTGAAATACAGCTGTGTGCCAGACTAACAAACGCACAAATCTCGCAGGTCAAATACAGCTTAGACTAAATAAAAAAATAAATTAAAATACTGATACTCCCAGCAGTAAAGGAATTGTTTCCAAACAAATGATACTCCCAGCAGTAAAGGAATTGTTTCCATACAATTTACTTTTTGGCTCTTTATACTATCTTTGAGCACCCCCCCCCCCNCGCCCCCCCCCTTGTTCATTCAACTTGTCCGGGACTTCTTCGGGACAAAATAAAGGGAACGACTTGTATCACTTCACGATATTTTTATCGTGGTTGACATACTATGGACGATAAGAAAATTGTACAGTGGAAACAACTTGTATCACTTCACGATATTTTTTGTCATGATTGACATACTATCGACGATAAGAAAATTTTACAGTGGAAACAACTTGTATCACTTCACGATATTTTTTGTCATGATTGACATACTATCGACGATAAGAAAATTGTACAGTGGAAACAACTTGTATCACTTCACGATATTTTTATCGTGATTGACATACTATCGACGATAAGAAAATCGTACGGTGGGAACGATTTGTATCACGTCACGATATTTTTGTCATGATTGACATACTATTGACGATAAGAAAATCGTACAGTGGGAACGATTTGTATCACTTCACGATATTTTTATCGTGATTGACATACTATTGACGATAAGAAAATCGTACAGTGGGAACGATTTGTATCACTTCACGATATTTTTATCGTGATTGACATACTATTGACGATAAGAAAATCGTACAGTGGGAACGATTTGTATCACTTCACGATATTTTTATCGTGATTGACATACTATTGACGATAAGAAAATCGTACAGTGGGAACGATTTGTATCACTTCACGATATTTTTAACGTGATTGACATACTATCGACGATAAGAAAATCGTACAGTGGGAACAACTTGCATCACTTCACGATATTTTTATCGTGATTGACATACTATCGACGATAACAAAATCGTACAGTGGGAACGACTTGTATCACTTCACGATATTTTTATCGTGATTGGCATACTATCGACGAGAAGAAAATTGTACAGTGGGAACGACTTGTATCACTTCACGATATTTTTATCGTGATTGGCATACTATCGACGAGAAGAAAATCGCACAGTGGGAACGACTTGTATCACTTCACAATATTTTTATCGTGATTGACATACTATCGACGAAAAGAAAATCGTACAGTGGGAACGACTTATATCACTTTACGATATTTTTATCGTGATTGACATACTATCGACGATAAGAAAATCGTACAGTGGGAACGATTTGTATCACTTCACGATATTTTTATCGTGGTTGACATACTATCGACGATAAAAAAATCGTACAATGGGAACGACTTGTATCACTTCACGATATTTTTATCGTGGTTGACATACTATCGACGATAAGAAAATCGTACAATGGGAACGACTTGTATCACTTCACGATATTTTTGTCGTGATTGACATACTATCGACGATAAGAAAATCGTACAGTGGGAACGACTTGTATCACTTCACGATATTTTTATCGTGGTTGACATACTATCGACGATAATAAAATCGTACAGTGGGAACGACTTGTATCACTTCACGATATTTTCAACGGGATTAACATACTATCGACGATAAGAAAATTGTACAGTGGGAACAATTTGTATCACTTCACGATATTTTTATCGTGATTGACATACTATCGACGATAAGAAAATCGTACAGTGGGAACGACTTATATCACTTCACGATATTTTTATCGTGATTGACATACCATCGACGAGAAGAAAATCGCACAGTGGGAACGACTTGTATCACTTCACGATATTTTTATCGTGATTGACATACTATCGACGATAAGAAAATCGTACAGTGGGAACGACTTGTATCACATCACGATATTTTTATCGTGATTGACATACTATCGACGATAAAAAAAATCGTACAGTGGGAACGAAATATATCACTTCACGATATTTTCATTATGATTGACATACTATTGACGATAAGAAAATCGTACAGTGGGAACTATTTGTATCACTTCACGATATTTTTATCGTGATTGACATACCATCGACGATAGAAAAATCGTACGGTGGGAACGATTTGTATCACTTCACGATATTTTTGTCATGATTGACATACTATTGACGATAAGAAAATCGTACAGTTGGAACGAGATGTATCACTTCACAATATTTTTATCGTGATTGACATACTATTGACGATAAAAAAAATCGTACAATGAGAAAGAGTTGTAATATCACTTCACGATATTTGCAGATTCCAAAAATCTTTTTGTGGCGTATTCCCCAATCCCGCCTCCCTCGTGGATCTGCCATTACAACCATAGTATAAACATTGCGATCTCTGAAGGATCCTGTATAGACAAATGTGGGAGAGACTGCTATTCAAAATTACAATTTTCTAACTTTCTTTTTCACTGAATTCACCAAAAAGGTTTAATTTTTAATAAAAGAGTGGAGGAACTGGAGAATGATAAAAGTATTTTTAAGAAGACAAAAAGAATGAAGGAGTAAAAGTAAAATGACTGATAAGAGATGAAAGAGAGAGGAAGAGAGAGAGAGAGAGAGAGAGAGAGAGAAAGAAAGAGAGACTATAATACATGTCCCCCCAAAAATACNGAGAGAGAGAGAGAGAGAGAGAGAGAGAGAGAGAGAGAGAGAGAGAGAGAGAGAAAGAGAGATTATAATACATATAAATGAGTATAGATGTTAACATACAAAGGCAAAGGACTGCGACCTGTAGGAAGTTCAAGAAAGAAGTGAAGGGATGGTATCACAGATATAATACTGAAGTGAATAAAGCATATGAGAGCTTGACCTGCAATATTCTGATTCTAATGTAAACAACCTGCATATAGAATATTATGATTCCAATGTAAACATCCTGTATATAGACAGCAACACTTCTCCTTTTATTTTGATTTCTCCTTCTATAAGATACGAGAACGTTGTATGTTTGTTTACAAGGAATTTCTAGACTGCGTACTTCGTATTTACTTCCCCATTCGAGAACGTGTAGAAAAATCTTTTATTCGGGATCGTTCTAGAAATCGTTTTGAATCTATAAAAGGGACTTCGTGCAGTTTTAGTTCAGTCACTCAGTGAGTTTTAAAAGTGAAATCAGTTTTTTTATTGTTGTGTTTACCGAGTGATTAATTTGTTAATTTTTCGTGTGTGAATTATGTTGTATTTTTCTCGCGTGTTTTGAATACTGTATTTTGGAAGTTATATAGTGTACGACTTTTGGTTAACCTTTTAATTGTGATTTCTTTAATAAAGTGTTTGAAGTTTCTTTTCTATTTTTTTTAGTTAGTTTTTTTGAGTTGTTTTGTATACGGTATTTTGGAAGTTAAACAGTGTACGACTTTTTGTTAACCTTTTAATTGTGTTTTATTTAATAAAGTGTTTGAAGTTTCTTTTCTATTTTTTTTAGTTAGTTTTTTTAAGTTGTTTTGTATACGGTATTTTGGAAGTTAAACAGTGTACGACTTTTTGTTAACCTTTTAATTGTGATTTCTTTAATAAAGTGTTTTAAGTTCCTTTTCAATTTTTTTTTTTTAGTTAGATAACGCGTTTTTAATCAACGACAACTTAATCCACGAATCCTCAGTCTACAACAATACGTTCTCTAGGCCAAACAGCAAAATTGATTGGCAATTGGATGTATAAGGCACTAGAGTGAAGTGCATGGAGACAACTGGTTTCTGTACAGAGTCTACACTCTTAGATTCCGAAATTCTAAAGCTAAAGATCTCCGTGGACTGTAAAAGACTTAGTGCAGTTTTAGTTCAGTCACTCAGTGAGTTTTAAAAGTAAAATCAGTTTTTTTATAGTTGTGTTTACCGAGTGATTAATTTGTTAATTTTTCGTGTGTGATTTTCTCGCGTGTTTTGTATATGGTATGTTGAAAGTTAAACAGTGTACGACTTTTTGTTAACCTTTTATTTGTGATTTCTTTAATAAAGTGTTTTAAGTTTCTTTTCTATTTTTTTTAGTTAGTTAGATAGCGCGTTTTTAATCAACCACTACTTAATCCACGAATCCTCAGTCTACAACAATACGTTCTCTAGCCGAACAGCAAAATTGATTGGCAATTGGATGTATAAGGCGCTAGAGTGATGTGAATGGAGACAACTGGTTTCTGTACAGAGTCTACACTCTTAGATTCCGAAATTCTAAAGCTAAAGATCTCCGTGGACTGTAAAAACTGCGGAGAAAAGAATTTCAGGAAATTGAGCTCGCGGTATTGTTTTATATAGAAATTCTGTACATCCTGCCTGGTGTCTAATCTGCGGCACGTACACGGAAACGAGCAATGCAATACTCCCCAGTGGACAATCCATTAGTTTAGAATGACTATTATTTTTTTTATTTTTTTTGGTATTAAATTGATTTAATTTAATTTATGTATACTGTTAATGTATTGAAAACCTCAAAAACAATTTATTATCTACCTATTTTATCTATACTTATAAAACGCAGAGCCCAGTTGGTATACTGACTGACTGATAATCAACGTAGCTCCACGATGGCTAAATATAGAGACTTGAAATTTGGCACACGGGTTCCATTTAGTATGCAGTTGCGTAATAAGAAAGGAAAATCAAGTGGGAGCAAGTTACCGCCAAAAATGACGCTTTTTAGCGGGTCTTTTTGCAATTTTTTTCTGGGCAAACCAAAAGAGATAACCAAAAATTACCGAAAATAGACCCCCCCAAAATAGTATATAAGGACCCCATAAAAAATATAAAATTTGAAAATTTCCGGTTTTTCCCCGATTTTTGGACGGGTTTCACCTTAAAAAAATCGGAACTGAGAAGTACCACTTCGGGATGAGTGAGAAAGCTGAAATTTGATACAAAGGTGTTCCGAAGTACAAAAAGTCATATCCTTGAATAAAATATTGAATTTTCTAACTCACTCTGAAGATCAGTTCCACCAAAAACCCATAGTAAAGAAATATCACTTCGGGATGAGCGAGAAAGATAAAATTTTATACGAAGGTGTTCCGCTGTGCAAAAAGTAATATCTTTGAGTAAAATATTGAATTTAGGAGTAAATAGGAGTCTTGTTCACTCTGGGGGTCAGTTCCACCAAAAATCTAAAACAGAGAAGATTTAATTTCGCGTTCTCGAAATTGTTGTTGAATTTTGTAACCGTTATTAAGCGAAGCACGGGAAAACAGCTGGTTAACCCATATAACTAAATTGGGTATGCACATGATATGAAAATAAAGTAATGCGACTGGCAACGTAGCATTCCCCGCTTTTGGCACATCTTACCGTTTTGACTATGGCTTGTCTATACAGTGAGAGGGGGGGAGAGATTGAGAAAGCGCGCGCGACAGATCCATCTGTGAAATTCGAGCTTAGGGCAATAAAAACTTCAATTTCGGAATCGAAAATTGTTGTCACATCAGTATTAGAAATAGGTTATCAATATTCCATTAAGAATCCGTCATTACGCTGGGCTCGAACCGCCGAACCTCGACACGTACGCCCCTGTAAATTCCCACAACCAATATGATGGCGGAAATCACGGCTTTGTCTATGAGAAGGAATATCTTGCGCAATTCGAGTCCGATGTCGAGTTTTCAAGGCAAAAATAAAGCCATGCGATGTTCACACCAGAATTCTCCTCTATATCTCTCCTACATTCTTTCGTCCTAATCTCTCTCTCTCTCTCTCTGCCTCTGTCTCTGTCCCTCTTCTTTCTTTCTATCTATCTTCCTCTGCCCTCTCTGCCTCCCACTCTCTTTCTTTCTCTCTTGCATTCTTTCGTGACTTTTGTCTAAATCTCTATTCCTTTATTCCGCTCTCTACCTCTGACCCCCTCTCTCTCTCTCTCTGCCTCTGTCCCTCTCTCTTTCTTTCTATCTATCTTCCTCTGCCCTCTCTTCCTCCCACCCTCTTTCTTTCTCTCTTGCATTCTTTCGTGACTTTCGTCTAAATCTCTATTCCTTTATTCCGCTCTCTTTATCTCTCTATCTCTGACCCCCTCTCTCTCCCTAGCCCTCTTCTCTGTCCCTCTCTCTTTCTTTCGTCCAAATCTCTCTCTCTCTCTTTCTCTCCCTCTCTTTCCCCTGCTTACTTTCGTTGAAATCTCTGCATTGATATTCATTTAATTAATTTCATTTTTGTTACTGAACTGTGAACTAGGTACTATAAAATATTTGTTCTAAAAAAGAGTTCCGGGTTTATCAACATCTACTTCGGCGTCCTCAGCGTAGCATAGGACACTCTACAAAACCAATGAAGTAAGTAACTTCCATTTCCATAGTTTAAATAGGTCAATATAGGTCATAGTTGAGATTGTGAGATATTATATGAGGTTGACATACTCACTCGCCGAAGGGTTGAATAGCATAATATGCTATCCCTACCCTTCTACCAGCATACTGCCACCTCAAAGGAGCATAAGATACTAGCCAACCATTCGAGTAAGTAACTTCCATCTCCATAGTGTAAATAGGTCATACTTGAGGGTGACATCCCCACGGGTCAAAGGGTTGAATAGCATAATATGCTATCCCAACCCTTCTACCAGCATACTACCCACCAAAGGAGCATAAGATACTAGCCAATCATTAGAGAAAGTAACTTCCATTTCCATAGTGTAAAAAGGTCATACTTGAGGGTGACATCCTCACAGGTCGAAGGGTTGAATAGCATAATATGTAATCCCAACCCTTCTACAATAATACTACCCACTCAAAGTAGCATAAGATACTAGCCAACCATTAGAGCAAGTAACTTCCATTTCCATAGTGTAAATAGGTCATACTTGAGATTGTGAGATGTTATAATATATGAGGGTGACATCCTGACGGGCCGAAGGGTGGAATAAAATAATATGCTATCCCAACCCTTCTACCAGCATACTACCCACTCAAAGGAGCATAAGATACTAGCCAACCATTAGAGCAAGTAACTTCCATTTCCATAGTGTAAATAGGTCAATATAGGTCATAGTTGAGATTGTGAGATATTATATGAGGGTGACACGGGCCGAAGGGTTGAATAGCATAATATGCTATCCCAACCCTTCTACCAGCATACTGCCCACTCAAAGGAGCATAAGATACTTTGAGTGGGATAAGATACTTATGCCAACCCTTCTATATCAGCATCACTATCCTTGATGGACACAGAAAATAAAAGTAAGTATTGGTAGATTTAGCTGACCATATTGTCACCTGGAAAAAACCTTTTTATTGTGGTTTTATAACAAATTATAAAAAAAAACGAAAAAAAAAGCGAGAATCAACCCATCCATACAACCCTAATTATTCCTAAATAAAATAAAACGAACAAACGACCCGATATTCCTTCAGAAAAAAATCCTACATTGTAACGGGCTGAAAGTGCTCCAAAACGGTGTCGCTTTAGGGAAGACAGTAAAACGTATTTTAATAGTTTTAACTGATAAAACATTGAAATCTCGCATAAAGTTAGATATTTACATGCAATATAGCAGGAAATAATTTATATTTGAACTCTTTCGCTCCAAGTGCTCCAAAACGGTTCCAATTTAGGGAAGGAGAAGGTCGAAAACTAGTTTAAACTGGTAGGACGCTGAAATCTTGCATGTAGGAAAACATTCCCCCACAATTAAATGGAAAAATAAATATATTCACTCTTTTGCTACCATTACTTTAAGAGAATTGAGACAGAAGAACGTGCAATAATAAATTCAATTGCGGGATATACAGCAGCAACAATAAACTTGGCCCCAATAATAGATATCACTACTTTCATAGGCGGAATTTTTTGGGGAAGTGGATGGAAATTGGCTTTTTTTCAATGATAATTTTTTTGTGAGATTTATGTGTTTTCGTCTTACTTAGTGGACACAATTGCACTAAGAGAGAATAAAAACAACACAAGTAACAAAAATATTTTCAATTTGAAAACTTATAAAAACAATACAGCCAAAAACTCCACCATGAATAGATGATGCAAACTGTGGAACGAAGCCAGTGGTGAAATATTAGACATATTCCTCTGCAGACGAAATGAAATTGACGAGATGTTTCTTGAGACTAGGGATGGGTTAGTCATTCACGAGNAGTCGAGATCGAGAGTCGACTCATGGAGTCGACTCATATTGAGGAGTCGAGTCGAGGGAGTCGACTCATGTAACTGAGTCGAAAATCCCATCCCTACTTGAGACATCTATTTCCTAGTGTTAAAGTATATAGAAGTTTAATTTAACATTTTCTTGTTTTCGTCGCATTTGTATTGTGTATAATGGAGTCTTTACAACTCGTTTATTTATTGAAAGAAAAAAAAAAAAAATCTTCTGGGGAAAATTGTATTAGGAGACAAGTATAGATATGTGAGGGAAATAAGAGGAGGAATGTGAAGGGTTGAATATAGAAGGAAAGACCCATTCTATCATAAAACAAAATGGAAGGAACATTAGAAGGAAGAAAGGGGGGTACGGCGTGTACCGAAACGAAATGTTGAGGGAAATTGTATTAGGAGACAAGTATAGATATGTGAGGGAAATTGGAAAGAGAAGGGATGTGAAGGGTTGAATATAGAAGGAGAGACCCATTCTATCATAAAACAAAATGAAAGGAACATTAGAAGGAAGAAAGGGGGGTACGGCGTGTACCGAAACGAAATGTTGGGGGAAATTGTATTAGGAGACAAGTATAGATATGTGAGGGAAATTGCAAAGAGAAGGAATGTGAAGGGTTGAATATAGAAGGAAAGACCCATTCTATCATAAAACAAAAT
>JAAEEI010000088.1:536-19760 GCA_012654025.1 Pachypsylla venusta
TGAACGCCCCCCCCCCTCCCCCCCGAGATGTTAGGAAACGTTTTCTTCGGCCATGCCTCTAACCTGTTATAGAAACAAACAAAAAAATCTCTGCATAATTATTTTAAAAAAAATCCGAATAAACATTTGATTTCTCGATTTTCAAGCAATAAAATTGTGAATTAAACATTTAAAAGTGAGTTTTCTCGTATTTTCCACCATTTAATCGTGAAAATTAACCTTCTACTTTCAATTAATCATATTTCAAGTTAGGTTAGTTGCTCAGGAAAAAATTAATAGTATCTATCTGCTCCCTTTATTTGGGGTCGGTGATGCTTTCCTTAATTCTATCATGCCACAACCTTTTGTTCGGTGCCTACTCTCTTTAGCTGTAACTATTTCCCGGCACGATAACTCTCGCTTGCTTCTCACAGTATCCATAGAAACTGCGTAGAAACTGCATTTTGCCGATGACCTTTCATCATTGGTTTTAAGCAGAGTTTTTTCAAAGGCTGGATGCTCTTCCTAACACCAAACCTTCTGTATTTATATGGGCTTAGGACCGTCACCTAATGAAGTTGGCTTGCTCCTCTCAGTGGCTATATATATTTTAGTATTGTAGATATATTAATGAAGCCAAAAAAAACGAGACATTTTTTTTATTCGGCTTAACGTCTCTTTAACATCTATTGGTCATTCGAGACGGGGGTTTTACCCTCCATTCGCTGGAAACTTGCAAACCAGCTACCCACATTGACCTCAACCAGCCTGGGTTGGGCCGGAAAAATAGCCAGCATCACGAGGACGTGAACCCATGTGGACACCCGTATGGTACAACCTCGCTGGACGTTGCTTAACTTCAGTGATCTAACGGGTACTGGTATATTCAACGTGCCGTAGACGACTGACCCTAAACTCTTACTAAGTAGCAGAAGAATTGTATTGTAAATACAAAGGAGCTTACCAATGAGCTTCCAAGAAATTTACTTCCAGAAACAAAATATGATTGGCACAGAATAACCGGGTTAGCCTTGGTTGGGTGCCAGGTCACAATGGTATTGCCGGCAATGAACAAGCCGATCACCTGCCAAGAATGGGGACAGCGACACCATTCATTGGACCGGAGCCGGTGATCGAACTAAGCACGATTGAGATCAAGAATTTCATTGACGGATGGGTCTTCGAAAACCATCTGAGGCGGTGGAAGGACGTCTCAGGCCTGAGACACAGCAAGGCTGTGTTGCAGGGACCATCCAAGGACCTTACTGTAGAGATCCTTGCACCCAGTCGCAAAAACATCAGACTAGCCACGGGCCTGATCACTGGGCACTGTGGACTGAGAAAACATCTGCACACTATGGGCTTCCATCAAGACCAGGTTATGTGCAGACTCTGTGGGGAGGATGAGGAGACTGCTTCTCACGTTATCTTTGATTGCAACTCCCTCATTGCGTGGAGACTAAGTATGGGACAGCTACATCCCAGGCTTGACATTCACGCAAAACACCTAGCCAAAAGGCTGATCAAGCTTGCGCAGATCTTAGGCCTTAGCTAGGTAAATAGGCTACTTTCCAAGCACAAAAAGCCCATAAGAGGCTTAGGTGCGGGGGCTTACATAGCTCCAAAGAGGAATCTAGCTCACGAATATACGAAAATATGATTTCAACAAATTCTTATTCTGGCAAGATTTATAGTTGACCTTATTTCGTTCGGTGAATTGCTATGATTTTGTGAGGTGATGCCTAACTACAATCACCAATCTATCTACATCGGTAGTTCCCAGGGCCGTAGACAGAAAATCCGGGCCGGGGGGAAAATTTACGGTCCTCTTTATTATTCTTTCATCTAAAATCACCGTATGGGCAGTAATAAAAGTAAGTGAATTGCTATGATTTTGTGATGTGATACCTAACTACAATCACCAGTCTATCTACATCGGTAGTTCCCAGGGCCGTAGAAAATCCGGCCCCGAAGAGGAATTTAGCTCACGACTATACGAATGATAATTGCCATGGGCTCCTAGAATCATGTCAATCCAGTTTCATTATTGCCCTTTCGTTTCGTAATGTCTCGGTTTAAAACTTTCGTTTTTTCCTTTCTTATTACGTACTAGCAGGATACGCCCGCTTTGCTTGGCGCCTTATAGGCATGGCCGTTTACTGGAAACTTCCAAACCAGCTACCCACATTGACCTCACCCATCCTGGGTTGGGCCGGAAAGAGCCAACGATATTTAAATGTTATCATAATGAAATCTATACAAATGAAGCCTTTGAAATTTATAAATATAATAACAGTGAAAATAATTTATTTATTATTCACAAAAAAAAAACATGAACAAAATTATTTATGATAATTTTCTCACCGGGCTACTTATGAAATGCCGGGCCTGGGGGGTTCCCCCATTCCCCCCCATCTTCGGGCCTGGTAGTTCCTGATTACCTCACAGCGCGTCTACATTCGAATGATTTAATATTATTCACTATATTTCAATAGGTAGCGTAGGTTCAATTTAAGAAGCCCCGGGCCTATCTACATTCCAATGATTTAATATTATTCACAATATTTCAATAGGTAGCGTAGGTTCAATTTAAGAAGGCCCGGGCCTGGGGGGATTCCCCACATCCCCCCCCCTCACGTCGGGCCTGGTAGTTCCTGATTACCTCACAGCGCGTCTACATTCCAATGAATTAATATTATTCACAATATTTCTATAGGTAGCGTAGGTTCAATTTAGCAATTAATATACTGGGGTCCACAAGAGTAGGTAGCTGCGTGCTATTGGACTGTATAGTGTGTCTAGGTTGGCGAGGTGGGTTCCACAAGAGTAGGTAGCTGCGTGCTATTGGACTGTATAGTGTGTCTAGGTTGGCGAGGTGGGTTCCACAAAAGTAGGTAGCCGCGTGCTAGTGTCTGTATAGTGTGATTAGGTTGGCGAGGTGGTACCACAAGAGTAGGTAGCTGCGTGCTATTGGACTGTATAGTGTGTCTAGGTTGGCGAGGTGGATTCCACAAAAGTAGGTAGCTGCGTGCTATTGGACTGTATAGTGTGTCTAGGTTGGCGAGGTGGATTCCACAAAAGTAGGTAGCTGCGTGCTATTGCTTGTAGAGTGTGACTAGGTTGGCGAGGTGGGTTCCACAGAAGTAGCTGTGTGCTATTGCCTGCAGAGTGTGTCTAGGTTGGCGAGGTGGGTTCCACAGAAGTAGGTAGCTGTGTGCTATTGGCCTGTAGAGTGTGTCTAGGTTGGCGAGGTGGTGCACATAAGAGGAAGTCCGCGTCTGGACCCTTCCTCCCCCGAATAAAATTGTAACTTCGCGCTTTTACTTATTTTTTGACCTGTCGCGTACGAGTCCGCAACACATTGAAACATTCTATATCTTTACCAAATTAAACAAAGACGAAGGTGTCCGAGTGGAATTACGACGAAGATGACCGAGTATAACTAAAAGTAACGCTTTTCGATGCTATGTGCCAAAGCAAAGACATAAAATGTCAAAAAATAATATTCAAGTTTTTATGTGCATACAGTGATTGAACCCAATATTACCTTTCGCACGGTTAGCGGGTATATATACGTCAAAATAGCTTCCTCACCGTTTCACCTCTATAGAACCAATGGAATTCATAGGTAGATTTATTTGTTGGAGGGTCTTAACTTCACCCCTTCCCCGCTCATATTTTGACCGGACAAGACTGGCAAATTTGGGCATGAAACTGACTTTACCAAAAAAAAAAAAAAAAAAAAAAAAAAAAAAAAAAAAAAAAAAAAAAAAAAAAAANACCATGTTTTGACCGAATTAGACGGTCGTTTTTAAGAATATATATGACTGTACCAAAAATGGACACGTTTGCTATGCACAGACATACCCTAAAAATCTCGGAGATTCCCTCCCCGCCCCCATGTTTTGACGGCACCAGGCGATTTTTGGGGATAGGTAAGTATCAAAGAAAGACACTTTTGCCATGCAAACATATTCTCTAATTCCTGGAGATTTCAAACCTTCCCCTCCCACACACACACACAATGTTTTAACTGAACCAAATTGGCGATTTTAGGGATAGAAATTGTCGTATCAAAAAATGGACTTTTGCATACCCTCATAATCCCGCAGAATTCATCAAAAAATTCCTGGAAATTTCACCTCGGAAATTCATACCCTCATAAAGCCCTGTATAATAATATGTACCACCCTAAGGTAATATACAGAAGTATTTATAATATTCTGTATTATATTGTAGCAACTACAAATACTTTGCTGCTGTATTGATCATAAAAATTAATGTCTACCAAATTTCATATGCAGAGAAAGTAATGTAATTTAGCATGGAATTTATACTGGGTCTTATGGGAGTCGATAATATATGTCGTAGTAAACTTGTAGAATCAGTAATTTTATACAATTCCCAGGGATTTAGTAAAATCACGGAAAATAGACGAACGCGAGGATTTTCGACAAGTTTACTGAAATGCTTTAGGGATTTTATAACCTAACCTAACTTATTATGCGGGTTTTTATAAAATCCCTAAAGCATTTCAGTAAACTTGTCGAAAATCCCCGCGTTCGTCTATTTTCCGTGATTTTACTAAATCCCTAGGAATTGTATAAAATTACCGATTCTACAAGTGTACTACGACAGATATACTTTTTTTTATAATTTGGCTTAACGTCTCTTTAACATTATTGGTCATTCAAGACGGAGGTTTCAACCCACCATTCTCTGGAAACTTGCAAACGAGCTACCCACATTGACCTCACCCAGCCTGGGTTGGGCCGGAAAAAAGAGCCAACGATACGTGGTGATCCCAAGCGGTCATCCAGCCAAGTACTGACCACGCCTGACGTTGCTTAACTTTAGTGATCTGACGGAAACTGGTGTATTCTACGTGGTATGATCGTTGGCTAAGATATGCTTGCAAGATGCATCTTCTTCTACAGTGTGCATAAGTTGGTTTTGGTTCATTATTTTCAAAAATGAACCTTTGGAATCGTTCCGAAAGAAAAAAAATACCCCCCCCCCCTCAAAATTTGATATTTTACGTTTCAAGGTACGTTGTAGAATCCAAAAATCGATTGAAAAAATCTGGTGTCAACATTATAGCCCAGTCAAAAAAAAAAAGGCGAGCCTAGAATAAATTAATAAAAAGCGGGAGTTGATTTAATTTCACGTTGGGCATCCTGAATAATAGTAATCTAAGTTTGCGACGGTTTCTGAGGTGAGCTAAATTTTTTAAGTGGCCAAAAACCGCTTAATTTTGCCGCTAATTTTAGTTTTTGGCGTATAACATTCGAACGATGCATTTTATGAAAAAAAATTGCTCTATTCAAATTTAATTAGAATTGAATTTGACGTCGAATAATATATTTAAACGTTAAATTCGGTTCAGCGATGTGGTCAGAATGGGCAGTCGAAAATGGGCTATTTTTTACACTTTTTCAGAAAATTGTATTATACTCCGATTTAAATGCCTGTAACTCAAAATCGCTTATACCAAATAAAATATGATATTATATAAAACTTGTGGGAAATCAAATTTTAGGTTCGGAATATGCCCACTCTAAAAATTATTACCCCCAAATGCAACGCAGAGCCTCTGTTTGGACGATAAAATTACTTAACAATTAAATCTCCCAATTTAAAATTAATAATTTTGAGGTCAGACGTCATAAAATAACCAAATTGTCAGATAGCGGCTAATTGGCGGCTACGACCACTTTACGATTTTTCCGTCTACCTATGCGTAGGAAGGAGCAAATATTGAGAGTGGGTATGTTCCGAACGTGAAATTTGATTTCCCACAAGTTTTATATAATATCATTTTTTATTTGGAATAATCGATTTTGAGTTACAGGCATTTAAATCGGAGTATAATACAATTTTCTGAAATAGTGTAAAAAATAGCCTATTTTCGACTGCCCATTCTGACCAAACCGCTGAACCGAATTCAACGTTTAAATATGTTATTCAACGTCAAATTCAATTCTCATTAAGTTTGTATAGAGCAATTCTTTTCGTAAAATGCATCGTTCGAATGTTATACGCCAAAAACTAAAATTAGCGGCAAAATTAAGCGGTTTTTGGCCGCTAAAAAATTTAGCTCACCTCAAAAACCGTCGCAAACTTAGATTACTAATATTCAGGATGCCCAACGTGAATTAAAATCAACTCCCGCTTTTTACTAATTTATTCTAGGCGAAAATCTATTTTGACTGGGCTATTACAAGACCTGTCTTATCTATATATAAAAAATAAGAGATCTACATTTCGCATGAGGAAGATAGCACCCTGAATAAAGTTTATGAAAGGTGCACTTCTATTAGGAAACAACTCAGGGCCGGATTAAACATAGTAGCACTTGTAGCACGTGCTACGGGCACCGCGCTTTGACAACTTACACTAGATATTTCGACATTTGTGGATTGACAATTGAAAAAACATATCATTTTGACGGGGCCCCCAACTCTTCAAAGTATGTAGTAAAATTTAATTTAGGAAAGTACAAGTAGGTACCTACTACCTAGGAACTTAATAAATAAGTGCTTCGGGTCCCGAGGAAGGTTAATCCGGCCCTGATGACAACTGGATTAGCAATTTGCAATTTAGATTAATGTGAAGACATGCTTCCAGATGGCATGACAATTCGCGAAATTCTCAAAACAGTTGACTTTGCTAGTCGCAATATGTTTAATGTTTTCATGTACATGACTTCCGCCATCTTGCTTACTTTCTCGTTTTTTTTGCTGAAATATGTATTAAGCTTTGTTTTTCTAGCCAGCGTCTATGGCACGTTGAATACACTAGTTCCCGTTCGATCACTGAAGTTAAGCAACGTCCAGCTACGTTGTATCATGTAGGTGTCCACGTGTTCTCGTGATGGTGACTATTTTTTTGGTCCATCCCAAGCTGGGTGAGGCCAATGTGGGTACCTGGTTTGCAAGTTTCAAGCGAATGGAGTATAAAACCCCCGTTTTGCGAATAAAGTGTAAAAAAAAAATTTGTCTGTTTTTAAAACTAATGAATTAAGTGTATATTTCTTTGTGTTATTATGTCACGATAATTGTGGACATCATAGCATTACTAGGTATTTTTCAACATTCAGTCGAAATTCACTAAGCCTAAGCTACAATTTTTGCCTCATAATGCTACCACTTGTCGCTATTATCATAGCTACTTTATTGTCCCCAGGAGGCTGAGTTACTCCCAAATTCGATTTTTGGATTCTAACGTACCTTGAAACGTAAAATATAAAATTTTTGAGGGGGGGTAATTTTTTGTTTTCGTGACGATTCCAAAGGTTAATTATTGAATAAAATATCAAAAAATTGATGGGAATTCACCCCCCCCTCCCTCCCTTCCAATAAAATTAATTTGGCATAGACCCTCCCATAAAAAACCAAAGGGCAAGACCTCAGAAATATAATCAGAATTCAAATCTGTCCAACCGTTTTCGAGTTACGAACGATTTTCCGATTTTTGTATGGGGATCACTAATTATTTTTGTATGGGGATCACTAATTACTTTTGTATGGGTATCACTAATTACTTTTGTATGGGGATCACTAATTATTTTTGTATGGGGATCACTAATTATTTTTGTATGGGGATCACTAATTTTTTTGTATGGGGATCACTAATTATTTTTGTATGGGTATCACTAATTACTTTTGTATGGGGATCACTAATTATTTTTGTATGGGGATCACTAATTATTTTTGTATGGGGATCACTAATTATTTTTGTATGGGGATCACTAATTATTTTTGCATGTGGATCACTAATTATTCTTGTATGGGGATCACTAATTGTTTATCCAACAGGGAAGGGATATCAAAAATTTATGGGAAACGACCGCCTCCCTCAAAAAAAATATAGAATGAGACCCCGCAGAAATATTATCGGCATTAAAAAATGTCGAGCCGTTTACGCGTCGATTTTTGTATGGAATCATTGAACAATATTAGCACGGGAGCGACCATGATTCTAATGCGCCAAGCGAAATAGACGCAGAATTTTGGACATGAGATAAATTATCAGAACTATGTTAAACCATGGATATATATTTTTAACATTTACCTTGATTTGTCAACTCAGATAGAACAATGTATAAATACCTATCCACAAAGCAGCCTAAGACACGTGTTTCGTTCTTGTTAGAACTCATCAGTTAGGCACAGTTAGGAATTGAACCCGGAACCCTTGGATTTGAGAGGCAGAACCTTAACTATCAAGCCACCAGTGCTTGGTGAAGAGGTATGGATACTTGGATACATTGAACCATTTAAATATGTTCAAAAGATCGCAGCATATTATCGTCTACGTATCTATTTTTATGAATCCAGCTTATATATCGTCTGGTTTTTCATATTAGGACTTTCGAGATTTGTTCCAAATTGCCTGGAAGCATTACTAAACAATGAATTTAAGTGGAACCATTTTAGTGACAATTAATCTAAACCATGAATATGTATTTTTAACATTTACCTTGATTTGTCAACGCAGATATAAATCGATTTCGAGGTAAAGCTAATTCTTCGGTCAAATTCTATAAATTTTAACCGTGGCGAAGCACGTGTGCCCCATGCTTATAATAAACCAAAATCAAATATGACAATAAAAACTCTGCCAATCTGACACATGGGTTTATGGGGTCGGGCCAAAAAAAAATTGAGGGGGGGGCTCGTGATGATTCCAAATCTGGGGCGTAATTAGACCCTAAATTTGACATACCTACCAAATTTGAAGTCTCTAGCTCTTACCATTCTCCTTTTAGACAGTAATATTGAAAACCGCTAAAAAGCGGCAAAAATTGCCAAGGGTGTATTCAATTGCACCCAAAAGTTTCGGGACACAATTCGAGCCCAGATGGGACCCATATACCAAATTTCATCCCAATCGGTCAACGTTAAGTGGCAAAAGTGCCCATCACGGCGTACGGCGGACAAACGGATTTTTTTTTTTATATCAATTTTTGGATTCTACGTACCTTGAAACGTATAATATCAAATTTTGAGGGGGGAAATTNTTTTTTTTTTTTTTTTTTTTTTTTTTTTCGTGACGATTCCAAATGTTCATTATTGAAAATAATAAACCAAAATCGACCTTGCGCTGTGTCAATATCTTGGGATGAAGCATTGTGAAATTCTTTTTCATTTCAAATGTTTTTTCCTCTTTTTGACAAGGGAGTTGTGACTTTGAATAAATCATTAATTTAATTTAATTATAAGATTCAGTTCTTTTTTCTATGATATCAGTTTATTAATTACTTGCTAATCATTTAATTAAATTATTTTTAGTTCAAACTAATAAATCAAGTAGTTAAATTATATTTAAATTGATTTTTTAATAGAAGACAAAAATTCAGCATAAATAAATATTTAAAACAGGAAAATTGAAAGTGCTTCGTATTTAGCTGAAATAAGATAGATATTGGCTGATCAAAACCAATAGTTATGACAATTATTAAAGGGAATAATGACGTTAAAAAGTGAGTCTAATAATGGCCCTAGCAGAGAGCCGTAGATTTCTATGCCATTTCTCCCCCGTGGCTGTACAATTCTTTTCAAATAATCAACAGTTGCATCATCGTGTTCGATAGTAGCAGGATTTAACTCTCTATCTTCTTCTTTAATTTCATCCTTTGCCGGTGGCGTATCTAGAGGGGGAGCAGTGAGCCGTAGTTTTCTATGCAATTTCTTCCCCGTGGCTGTAGAATTCCTTTCAAATAATCTATAGTTGCATCATCGTGTTCGATAGCAGCAGGGTGTAACTCTATATCTTCTTCTTTAATTTCATCCTTTGCCGCTGGAGTATCTAGAGCGGGAGCAGAGAGCCGTAGTTTTCTATGCAATTTCTCCCTTGTGGCTGTAGAATTCCTTTCAAATAATCAATAGATGCATCATCGTGTTGGATAATAGCGGTGGGGTATCTAGAACGGGAGCAGAGAGCCGTAGTTTTCTATGCAATTTCTCCCCCCTGGCTGTAGAATTCCTTTCAAATAATCAATAGTTGCATCATCGTGTTCGATAGTAGGGAGATGTCTGAGAATGCAACTCTATATATTCTTCTTTAACTTCACCCTTTCCCAATTCTATTTGGGGTTGGCGTTGCTTTCCTTAACTCTACCATGCCACAACCTTTTGTTCGGTGCCTACTCTCTTTAGCTGTAACGTTTTCCTTGCACAGAATAATTGCATAGGACACCAATGTCGAGGAAGCTGCTTTTAGACATAATTCGCCTAGTTTTAGACACTCTTGGAAGTCATGTCTTGAAAAATACAAACGGCCGCCATTTTGACGTGTGAAATTCTTTGCAAAGTACTTCTAATTCTATTGTCTGTCTGGAAATGGATCAAAAGATGGAGGTTCGCATTTAAAAAACAAAATTTGGATCCTCTGAGGGCCACATGGGACCCGCCTCTGAAAAATTGTTTACACAATCAGGTGGTTTAATTTGGGACGTTGTGTGTTTGAGTCCTATTCCACCATGTTGACCCACTCATTGAGCTAGATTGTCAGTTCATAGAATCATTAGTGTCCACGCATTACATTCTAATGAATCACTTCCTTGACTAGTGGTTTGTGCATATACCGGCATTGTTGTAATCTATTCAATTATGCGTGCAAGCGCCTAATAAGTTTATTTATGAAGGGGATCTACGTCTGAGTCATCTTTATAAATATATAAAAGGCAATGTCCTGAGTGACTGATCAACGTAGAGCCGAAACTATTAATGCTACAGACTTGAAATTTGGCAGGGACCTCCGTTGCACCATGTAAGTGTGCACTAAGAATTTTAATTTAATTAGAAATCGCGAAAAGTAAACAATCCCCATAAGAAATACATTGGAGCGAGAGAGATAGCAATTAGCACGAGAACGGCCATGCCTCTAAGGCGCCAAGCTATAGGCCGTAGCGATGCACGGGCGAAACAGGTAGTCTATACTTATAAAACGCAAAGCCCAGTTGGTATACTGACTGACTGACTGACTGATAATCAACGTAGCTCCACGATGGCTAAACGTAGAGACTTGAAACTTGGCACAAAGATCCCTTTTAGTATGTAGGTGCGTAATAAGAAAGGAAAAAAATAAAGTTCAAGTGGGAGCAAGTTACCGCCAAAAATGTAGCTTTTTAGCGGGTCTTTTTGTAATGTTTTTTTTTGGGGGGCAAACTAAAGGAGATAACGAAAAATGACCGAGAATAGACCCCCCCCCAAAAAAAAAACAGTATATAAGGACCACATAAAAATATAAAATTTGAAATTTTCCGGTTTCTCGCCGATTTATGACCGGTTTTCATCACCAAAAAATTGAAATTAAGTACCACTTCGGGATGATCGAGAAAGCTGAAATTTAATACAAAGGTGTTCCGCAAAAAGTATTATCCTTGAATAATACTACTAATAAAAATATTAATTTAAGAGAAGAATATACACGTGGACTAAACAATATACACGTGGAATGATATTGGTACGTCTCCTGTTAAGGAACTACCAATGAGTTTGCTAAATTGGGAGGAAATAGCAATAAACATGATAACAACAGTAATTTAAGAGAAGAATATAAACGTGGACTAAACAATATACACGTGGAATGATATTGGTACGTCTCCTGTTAAGGAACTACCATATACACGTGGAATGATATTGGTTCGTCTCCTGTTAAGGAACTACCTATTAGTTTGCTGAATTGGGAGGAAATAGCAATGAATATGATAAGAATATTAATTTAAGAGAAGAATATACACTTGGACTAAACAATATACACGTGGAATGATATTGGTACGTCTCCTGTTAAGGAACTACCAATGAGTTTGCTGAATTCGGAGGAAATAGCAATGAACATGATAAGAATATTAATTTAAGAGAAGGATATACACGTGGACTAAACAATATACACGTGGAATGATATTGATACGTCTCCTGTTACGGAACTACCAATTAGTTTGCTGAATTGGGAGGATATAGCAATGAACATGATAAGAATATTAATTTAAGAGAAGAATATACACGTGGACTAAACAATAGACACGTGGACTAAACAATATACACGTGGAATGATATTGGTACGTCTCCTGTTAAGGAACTACCAATGATTTTGCTGAATTGGGAGGAAATAGCAATGAACATGATAAGAATATTAATTTAAGAATATACTTATATTATACAAGAAGTTCCCAAACTGGGGGGGGGGCGCGCCCCTCCTAGGGGGCGTTAAGGCAAGCCAAAGGGGGGCGCGAGACCAGTTGCATTTTTATAATTTAGTTGAAATATTGTAGGTACACAATTTTTTTACAAATGTAATTTTATTGAACATGATGTTTAGAAAATTTGATTGAGATAACATTCAGCAACACATTAGCGTTTTGAATGAGATAGCATTCAGAGATAGCATTCAGAAACACATTAGCGTTTTGAATGAGATAGCATTCAATAGCGTTTTGATAAGATAGCATTCAGCAACACATTAGCATTTTGAATGAGATAGCATTCAGCAACACCCATACCCATTCATAATTTTAAAGGGAAGGGGGGCGTGGGAGGCTTTCATTTCAAGAAAAGGGGGCGCGATACCAAAAAGTTTGGGAACCCCTGACGTATACTAACAATTAGAATTATTGTATAGGTACTAAAAAAACAAGAATGTGAAAAAAAAAATGCCTAGCTCATCAATTCGTTAGCTCTAAACGAGAGCGAATTCAGATATTTAGTTTTGGGGGGGGGGGGGGNTTAGTTTGGGGGGGGGGGGGACTTTTATGAAGTCAATTGAATTATCTGCGGGCTCTTGAATTAGCTCCAAAAATAATTCTACATAGAAGGCGTTTTTTTTTCTTCTTCAAAGCTTTTGCCACCGCCTCCTCCCCGGGCCCTCTTTTTGTTTAAACGAAATGTTATTCTGGTCCATCACGGAAAAAATCTGACCTTTTGAGAAGTAATTTTAATTCAGACTCGTAGCCAGCGCCTATGTCTCGTAGTCCGTTCCCATTAGATCACTGAAGTTAAGCAACGCCCAGCAAGGTTGTATCATTTTGGGTGTCCACGTGTGTTTGTGCTCTCGTGATGCTGGCTATTTTCCAGGCCCAACCCAGTCAAGGTTGTATCATTTTGGGTGTCCACGTGTGTTTGCGCTCTCGTGATGCTGGCTATTTTCCAGGCCCAACCCAGTCTGGGTCAATGTGGGTAGCTAGTTAGCGAGTTTCCAGCGAATGAAGGCTAAACCCCCTGTCTCGAATGACCAATAAATAGATGTTAAAGAGACGTTAAAGCCAATATAAAGAAGGAAAAAAACTAGAAATATTTTTTTTTTTTTTTTTTAATTTGGCTTAACGTCTCTTTAACATCATTCAAGACAGGGGTTTTACCCTCCATTCGCTGGAAATTTGCAAACCAGCTACCCACATTGACCTCACCCAGCCTGGGTTGGGCCGGAAAAAGCCAACAATACGTGGTGTTCCAAAGCGGTCACCCATCCAAGTACTGACCATGCCCGGACGTTGCTTAACTTCAGTGATCTGAAGGGAACTGATCGTTGGCTACTAGAAATATTAAATTTTGAGTAAATAATCATTGATTTGTATTACTTAAATGAAACTTACAAATCTTAAATTATTAAAGGATCCCATTTAATGACTGAACGATGTGAAGTCTAGTATTAACACCACGATTTTTCTTCAAACGTCTGTATGTGTATTTATTACACGAATCACTATTTGATGAATTTTCTATGGTTAAGCCAAAAAAAAAATCACCGACATACAGGGTGTAACAAAATTAAACTTTAGACCCCTTAGCTCCGCCCCCGGGACCAGACAGATACTATTATTTTTTTTCTGAGCAACTAACCTAATGTAACTTGCTCCAAAAAAAAAAATAATAGTATCTGTCTGGTACCCCGCCCCTGAACAAGAACAATAAATTCCTCGCTTAATGAGTACCCATATGATACACCCTGATTCAGCAGTAATTGCAAAAATTGGTTAAATCAACCAAACTTACATTTTTTTTTTCTTTCTGTTTTCAGAGACGGTACACCAAATAATTTGGGTACCATGGGAGATCCATCACCAGACGTTGTAGCAGTAAATGATCCAAAAAATGGTATAGTCAATCCGGCATTTCAACCTCCATCACTTCTATCTCAACAAAGTACGGTTTGGAGTCGGAGACAACAAGCTGTTTGCGTTCGACATGCTTTCAAGCATTATGGCTCGAACAGTAAACCAAATCATGTCCTGAGCAACCTCAATATGACTGTCGCAAAGGGTACCATGTAAGTCATTTTCAAATAATTTTACTAATTTATACGAAAGCGGCATATCGCAGGGAATTCTGGACAAGAAACGAGGGATTTTCGGACACTTTTTTTGATTCTTATTCTGAAAATATTTTCAATTGTCTAGAACTGACCTCGCAGTCAAAATGCCTAAATTGACAAAAATAATCTACAAGTCATTTATTATTCTGAAAATATTGTCAATTGTCTAGAACGACCTCGCAGTCAAAATGCCTAAATTGACAAAAATAATCTACAAGTTATTATTCTGAAAATATTGTCAATTGTCTAGAACGACCTCGCAGTCAAAATGCCTAAATTGACAAAAATAAACTACAAGTTATTATTCAAAAAATTTGTGACGATTCCAAATCTGGGACGTAATTAGACCCTAAATTTGACATACCTACTAAATTTGAAGTCTCTGGCTCTTACCATTCTCTTTTTAGACAGTATTAATGAAAACCGCTTTAAAGAGGTAAAAACCGCCAGAGGTATATTTGATTGAACCCAAAAGTTTCGGAGCTAACTGAGACCCCAAATATGACATACATACAAAATTTCAAATATCTAGCTCTTAACAGTCTCCTTTTAGACAGCAATACTGAAAGCCACTCAAAAGCGGCAAAAATCGCAAAGAGTGTATTCGATTGCACCCAAAAGTTCCGGGGCACAATTAGAGCCCAGATGGGACCTATACACCAAATTTCATCCAAATCGGTCAACGCTAAGTGGCAAAAGTGCCCATCACGGCAGACGGAAGACGAACTGATTTTTTTTATTTTATTCGATTTTTTGATTCTACCTACCTTGAAACATATAATATCAAATTTTAAGAGAGGCTATTTTTTTTTCGTCACGATTCAAAGGTTCAGTATTGAAAATAATAAATCAAAACTCCAAGTTATTATTCGGAAAATATTGTCAATCTATCTATACTTATAAAACGCAAAGCCCAGTTGGTATACTGACTGACTGATAATCAACGTAGCTCCACGATGGCTATACGTAGGGACTTGAAATTTGGAACACAGGTCCCTATTAGTATGTAATAAGAAAGGAAAAAACTTAAAGTTCAAGTGGGAGCAAGTTACCGTCAAAAATGACGCTATTTAGCGGGTCTTTTTGCAAATTTTTTTCTGGGCAAACTAAAAGAGATAACGAAAAATGACCGAGAATAGCCCCCCCCCCCCCAAAAAAACTGTATATAAGGACCCCATAAAAAATATAAAATTTGAAAATTTCCTGTTTTCCCCCGATTTTTGGACGGTTTTTACCACCAAAAAATCGGAATTGAGAAGTACCACTTCGGGATGAGCGAGAAAGCTGAAACTTGATACAAAAGTATTCCGAAGTACAAAAAGTCATATCCTTGAATAAAATATTGAATTTTCTAACTGGGAGCGGTGCTCACTCTGGGGGTCGGTTCCACCAAAAACCCATAGTTAAGAAGTATCACTTCGCGCGGGATGAGCGAGAAAGCTGAAATTTTATACGAAGGTGTTCCGCAGTACAAAAAGTAATATCTATCTTTGAGTAAAATATTGAATTTTCTAAATAGGAGCCGTGTTCAATCTGAGGGTCGGTTCCAACAAAAATTGAAAAGATTTAATTTCGCGATCTCGAAATTGTTGTTGAATTTTGTAACCGTAGCGAAACACGGGAAAACAGCTAGTTGTCTATAAAACAAGACCGGTTTCTAAGATACATTGGCATAGCATAGAGAGAATCTCCCAAGTGAGAGTGCGTACACTGAACGACTGAGTCCAAGGTTCTTATTGTATATATTTTTTTTTTCGTCTTCCAAGGACAAATTCCTATCTGAAAGAAAATTCTTTCAATGCACCGTACGTTTTACTATCTTATCAGTAGATTTTCTCTGTGTACAGATAAGCTGGTATCTGAGATTTAGTCAACCAATAAGATTTTAAGGTGGATTAAAGAGAAAAATTAGCCAACGATCATACCACGTTGAATACACCAGTTCCCGTCGGATCACTGAAGTTAAGCAGCGTCAAGTGTGATCAGTACTTGGATGGGTGACCGCTTGGGAACACCATGTATCGTTGGCTCTTTTTTCGGCCCAACCCAGGGTAGGTGAGGTCAATGTGGGTAGCTGGTTTGCAAGTAACCAGCGAATGGAGGGTAAAACCCCCGTCTTGAATGACCAATAGATGTTACAGAGACGATAAGCCAAAAAAAAAAAAAGAGAGAAAAATTTGTCTTCTCCATAAAGAAGTGGTTAAAAATAAATATGCCAGCGTCTATGGCACGTTGAATACAGCAGTTCCCGTTAGATCATTCAAGTTAAGCAACGTCCGGGGAGATTGTTCTATGTGGGTGCCCACATGGGTTTGCGCATTCGTGATGCTGGCAATTTTTCCGGCCCAACCCAGGCTGGTTGAGATCAACGTGGGTAGCTAGTTTGCAAGTTTCCAGCGAATGGAGGGTAAAAAACCCGTTTTGAATGACCAGTAGATGCTGATGAGACGTTAAGCCAAAAAAAAAAAAAAAAAAAAAAAAAAAAAAAAAAAAAAAAANAAAAAAAAAAAAAAAAAAAACATAAATAGTTGAATTTGTTATCTTTAACACCGCATTCACGCGTCCTTGTTTTTTTTTTGGAAAATGCAGCATTTGGCTGCCTTAAAATATTTTTGAGTCAGCCAAATGCTGCCTTGAATTGAATTGAAATTTTGTACACTGACGGATAATTAAGTTCTTGAATTGCTTGAAGAACAAGGACTCTCTTCATTCCACTCTTTACGTTGAGGTTTCTTGAATTGCTTGTAAGTACTCTCTTCATTCCACTCTTTACGTTGAGCTTTCTTGAATTGCTTGAAGAACAAGGACTCTCCTCATTCCAATCTTTACATTGAGCTTTCTTGAATTGCTTGAAGAACAAGGACTCTCTTCATTCCATTCTTTACGTTGAGGTTTCTTGAATTGTTTGAAGAACAAGGACTCTCTTCATTCCACTCTTTACGTTGAGCTTTCTTGAATTGTTTGTGAGGTTTCTTGAATTGCTTGAAGAACAAGGACTCTCCTCATTCCACACTTTACGCTTCGAGCTAGAAGTTGATTCATAGGACTAGCACAGACTCCGTGGCTGGTGACCTACATATGAAAAGTGATTTGTCATGGCTTGGAATTGTATAGCAGAGTTAATATTGTCAGTTCTTTGATAAATAAGACTCTGGTGATTTACGAGTATATTTGGTTTGGCATTTGCAGCCGAAGTTAAGGTAGAATCAGGACCGTGCCCAAGATTTTTTTTTTCAGAGGGGGGCCGAAGCATTGACAGCCAAGGCAGGACTAGTATTGTAATTGGTCTCAAATTTTTGATGTCGAGTTTTCAATGCCAAAACACGTTTTGAGGTCCCCACAGCCCAAATCTTGAGTTTCAGCCATTTGTTCGTGTGTGTCTGTCTGTAAGTCTGTCCGTTTGTGAAAAAGATATCTCAAGAACGGCAAGTGCTAGAGTCTTAAAATTTTGTATGTATATTGGCTGTCTGCCATGAACGGCAAAATAAGCTTTTGGTGGAAATCGAATATATTGTTGGCGGTTTTGTGCCGCTTTTAGCGGTTTTCGCATATCCTGCTTAAAATGAGAACGGTAATAGCTAGAACTTTAAACTAANATTTTTTACTAAATTACTTATTTGGGATCATAAAAAATTATTTTTAGACATTTTTACTTACCATTTCGGTGCGGCCGCAAAGGTAGATCCTAGAGAGCTCTGGTTTTCTGTAATGAACTCGATTAACGAGACCTTTAACAAAAGGTGTTAAGCCAAATTAAAAAAAAAAAAAGTTTGCTCCAAAAAGTATCCGTTTTGTGTGTGTGTGTGTCATGGCGTGAATGTCGCTGCGTCATCTATAGGTCCTAAAATTTAAATGCAAAATCGTATTAGTTGCCAAAATAGGGGTGGCAAAATTTTAAATCCGCCAGGGCCGAAGAGAATGAGGAGTAATCCCCCCCAGACCCGGGATTTCCCGAGAGGGCCTGTGAGAAAATTATCAAAATGAAAATTTTCAATATTTTTTTCTGAATATAATAAATAAATAAATAAACTAAAAGTTAACCTAAAAATTAAAAGTTTTGAAAAAAATTCAAACACACAAATTAGCGATAGTGGACTAATATGGGACAATGGCTATTGCAGGACACTGATTTTAAAATATAGTGCGACCTTTCAGCTTGTACAGCAATCATAAATATTGGTATATTTCGTAAACATTAACATCTGATAATCAAATTATTTGTTGCCAAGAAGAAGCGTACACGCCTTTTCACATCAACTAAGTGAATTGTCTACTTTACGTGAATTGTCCATACGGTGATTTTAGAATACGAATAATAGAGGGGCCCGTAATTTTTTCCCCCGGCCAGGATTTTCTGTCCACGGCCCTGAAATCCGACACTGATTCTTGGTTTCTTCGAGAATATACGTGAGACGTACGTAAACCATTATTATTTACAGATGTATGTGTACTGTCTATTTACAGAACAAGAAAAAAAATTCCGAAGCTTTGATTCCGGTGGGAAAATACGTCTCGTTTCTAATAATAAAATAAACTTTGTGGTAGTTTTAGATTGTTTGTATGTTAAGTAGGGTCCACACTTATGTTGGAAATGTTGTACAACAATGTTGTACAGTATTACAACGCAGTGTATGGACATGCGCGGATAGAGCCCTCTTGTTTTGGGGGGGGGGCAAAATCGCACAATATACCTAATAGAAAATTTGAAGCTTTGATTCCGGTGGGAAAATACGTCTCGTTTCTAATAATAAAATAAACTTTGTGGTAGTTTTAGATTGTTTGTATGTTAAGTAGGGTCCACACTTATGTTGGAAATGTTGTACAACAATGTTGTACAGTATTACAACGCAGTGTATGGACATGCGCGGATAGAGCCCTCTTGTTTTGGGGGGGGGGCAAAATCGCACAATATACCTAATAGAAAATTTGAAG
>JAAEEI010000905.1:9551-23782 GCA_012654025.1 Pachypsylla venusta
CACATTAGCGTTTTGAATGAGATAGCATTCAGCAGCACATTAGCGTTTTGAATCAACAACCATACCCATTCATAATTTATAATGTAAAGGGGAGGGGGGGGCGTGGGAGGCTTTCATTTCAAGAAAGGGGGGGCGCGGTACCAAAAAGTTTGGGAACCCCTGATCTAACTTAATAAATACGATACCTATCTGTAAAGTAATCTCAATGTGTCAACTCAATTATTAGAAAATCTTAAATGAATCTTGTGCTGTTCAGCAGAAAAATAAGGGCAGTAATAATATTTAAACTTTTTAATCATAAAGATAAAACTCTATTATAAGAAAGCTCTTTAACTGAAGGGAAGACGCAAGAAAAATACGATTTCGTTAAGATGTATTTTTAGATTAAACAGAGAAAAAATTGCTGCGAACCTTATAGGACTTTTTTTTTACCTTTCAAATAAAAATATATTATATTTGATAATAAAACAGAGAAGAAGAAAGATGAAACAGTGAAGAGTTCAAAAGCAAAATGCCAATATATGTAAAAGAAAAAAGATTTCAATCAATGTATTCTTCCAGCTTTGATCAGTGAAGTGTCAAGATTCCTGAACCTGTCAATTGTAAGGGATAGTGACTGATATAAATTTGTGATGCTGCTGTTATTAATACTACCGTGTTCGACCTTTGCTGCCAAAACATGGATAGTGATAAAAACTTGAAATCATATAAAGGAGTAAGGAAAAGAACATTGTGGGAATTGCAAGGGGAAACGGAAAAAAGATAACCTGGACAAGATAGCAAATCAAAGTCATGGTATAAGTGGAAAGTTTCAAGTGGAGATGAGTCATATGATGAGAAAAACATACGGCGGAAGGACTAATAGCCAGGCTCGACAAGAGGGAGTGGGAATCCCTCCAGGCCCGGGATTTCCTAAAAGGCTCGGTGAGAAAATTATCATAATGAATTTTTTCATGTTTTAATCTGAATAATAAATAAATCAACTTAAAAGTTTTGAAAAAAATTCAAACACACAAAATCAAAAGTATAGCAATAGTGAGCTAATATGGGACAATGGCTATTGCAGGACACTGATTTTACAATAGAGTGCGACCTTTCAGCTTGTACAGCAATCATAAATATTGGTATATTTCGTAAACATTAACATCTGATAGTCGAATTATTTGTTGCCAAGAAGAAGCCTACACGCCTTTTCACATCAGCTAAGTGAATTGCCTACTTTTACTTTTATTACTGTCCATACAATGATTTTAGATGAAAGAATAATAGAGTCAATTTTTTAATTGCTTAAGATCATTATCTTCGAATATTCAGATACACAACTTGTAATAGACAATGAGAAAACAGAGAGAAAACAAAGCGGTCAACTTGAAACCCTCCATCAGCAGACTAATGGTCAAAACACCCGTCGGGTCTGATGGTAATATGACAATAGAAAACGTAAACCTTTTGATTGAAAGTGACATTCTATACGTACAGGAAATAATTTGAAACGGAAAAAAGATAACCTGGACAAGATAGCAAATCAAAGTCATGGTATAAGTGGGAAGTTTCAAGTGGAGATGAGTCATATGATGAGAAAAACATACGGCGGAAGGACTAATAGCCAGGCTCGACAAGAGGGAGGGGGAATCTCTCCAGGCCCGGGATTTCCTAAAAGACTCGGTGAGAAAATTATCATAATGAATTTTTTCATGTTTTAATCTGAATAATAAATAAAAGTTTTGAAAAAATTTCAAACACACAAAATCAGAAGTTTAGCAACAGTGAGCTAATATGGGACAATGGCTATTGCAGGACACTGATTTTACAATATAGTGCGACCTTTCAGCTTGTACAGCAATCATAAATATTGGTATATTTCGTAAACATTAACATCTGATAGTCGAATTATTTGTTGCCAAGAAGAAGCCTACACGCCTTTTCACATCAGCTAAGTGAATTGCCTACTTTTACTTTTATTACTGTCCATACAATGATTTTAGATGAAAGAATAATAGAGTCAATTTTTTAATTGCTTAAGATCATTATCTTCGAATATTCAGATACACAACTTGTAATAGACAATGAGAAAACAGAGAGAAAACAAAGCGGTCAACTTGAAACCCTCCATCAGCAGACTAATGGTCAAAACACCCGTCGGGTCTGATGGTAATATGACAATAGAAAACGTAAACCTTTTGATTGAAAGTGACATTCTATACGTACAGGAAATAATTTGAAACGGAAAAAAGATAACCTGGACAAGATAGCAAATCAAAGTCATGGTATAAGTGGGAAGTTTCAAGTGGAGATGAGTCGTATGATGAGAAAAACATACGGCGGAAGGACTAATAGCCAGGCTCGACGAGAGGGAGGGGGAATCCCTCCAGGCCCGGGATTTCCTAAAAGGCTCGGTGAGAAAATTATCATAATGAATTTTTTCATGTTTTAATCTGAATAATAAATAAATCAACTTAAAAGTTTTGAAAAAAAATTCAAACACACAAAATCAGAAGTATAGCAATAGTGAGCTAATATGGGACAATGGCTATTGCAGGACACTGATTTTAAAATATAGTGCGACCTTTCAGCTTGTACAGCAATCATAAATATTGGTATATTTCGTAAACATTAACATCTGATAATCGAATTATTTGTTGCCAAGAAGAAGCGTACACGCCTTTTCACATCAACTAAGTGAATTACCTACTTCTACTTTTATTGCTGCCCATACGGTGATTTTAGATGAAAGAATAATAGAGGCCCGTACATTTTCCGGATTTTCTGTCTACGGCCCTGACAAGGTGTTTCCGAATTATAATTTACGCAGTGTAAATATATCATCGCCATTGTTGGGAATACAAAAAATATATTATGCCCAAAATGTCACGATATCAAGGGGGCCATATTGTGGTGACCTTGATAGATCTGACAAGGTTATTTCAAGGTAAATTTTCGTTATTTAAACGCCTTTTCACATCAACTACGTGAATTGCATACTTTTACTTTTATTACTGCCCATACAATGATTTTAGACGAAAGAATAATAGAGTCAATTTTTTAATTGCTTAAGATCATTCAAGACAATTGCTCAAGATCATTATCTTCGAATATTCAGATACACAACTTGTAATAGACAATGAGAAAACAGAGAGAAAACAAAGCGGTCAACTTGAAACCCTCCATCAGCAGACTAATGGTCAAAACACCCGTCGAGTCTGATTTTAATATGACAATAGCAAACGTAAACCTTTTGATTGAAAGTGACATTCTATACGTACAGGAAATAATTTGAAATATATTTCATTTGGAATTTAAAACATGTGTAACATATTTTTTATGCTTGAATAAAATGATATCCGAATCATTTTCACAGCTCACTGCAGATTCTATCACACTCAAGTGCACTTTTCTAAATTTAATTTATATACAAGAAATTAACGTGCAATTAGTTTAGGGTTTATCACGTTTAAAACAATCATTATTAATAACATCCCATGACACGTGGGCTCAAACTCATTATTATTAACAACCCATGACACGTAGGCTCCGAATTTTGCTGTCATACTTGATTATTCGTTAAATGTAACAATCGAGTTAACGTGCAATTAGTTTAGGGTTTATCATGTTTGAAACAATCATTATTATTAACACCCCATGACACGTAGGCTCCGAATGTTGCTGTCATACTTGATTATTCGTTAAATGTAACCATCGAGTTAACGTGCAATTAGTTTGGGGTTTATCACGTTTGAAACAATCATTATTATTAACACCTCATGACACGTAGGCTCCGAATTTTGCTGTCATACTTGATTATTCGTTAAATGTAACCATCAAATTAACGTGCAATTAGTTTAGGGTTTATTATGTTTGAAACAATCATTATTATTAACACCCCATGACACGTGGGCTCCGAATTTTGCTGTCATACTTGATTATTCGTTAAATGTAACCATCGAATTAACGTGCAATTAGTTTAGGGTTTATCATGTTTGAAACAATCATGATTATTAACACCCCATGACACGTGGGCTCCGAATTTTGCTGTCATAAGAAGATTTTTTTTTTTTTTAAGTTACTTTTATAGCAGCTACCCACAGAATATTTAAACTGGTATCTTGTATCTAAACTCAATTTTGCTTGCTTATTTACTTTTCTGAAATTTAGACTTGAAGATATTCCGTTTGACTTTTGTTATTTACTTTAAGTAGATTATTTTTTCCCTTCTTTATCTTTATAATGTTTTTGATGATGATTTATACCAGCTTTGATATGAGTCAGGGGTCGCTAACCCTCTAGACTAGGAAAAGCTACTTCAAAATAATGAAGACGCTTGGCGAGCACACTCCGAATAATCTTATCTTAACCCTAGGATTGCAAAGCTCTATTCAATTACGTGCATAGCCAGGGGGGGGGGGGGAGAGGGTACAAAGTACCCGNGGATAAAATGATTTTTTTTTATTACAATAAGTCGCTATTACTTTATTATAAACTAAAAAAATATAAACTAAATCAATTATTATCTTACGGAAAAATAAAATTAAATCACAGAAATAAAATAATGTAAATGAAAATAAAAAAAAAATCGCTAGACCCTAGAAAATCTATTTTGAACCAGAACTTTGTCCTTCCTGATACAGACAAATGTCTTTTGACAGTTTTTACACACACTTATTTCTTGCAGGTGGTACATAATTAGACAATTTATGGTAGCTTTTAATGGTAGCTTTAGACAATCAATGTATTGGAACCATGCATTGTATAAAGTACCCGCGTCCAAAGTTTGGCTTCAATATCATCCCTTAGAAGGGTTAGAACGTACATATTTTTATATACTATGATGGAAAATATTGTTTGTGACAATTATTAAAGGTTTCATTAAAATAAGCATCATAAATTGATTACTATAAGCTTTTTGCTAAAACGCGNCCCTTGGCAATGCTAGATTTAATATATAAATCAGAAATTTGTATGTTTGTACCTATGTATCTATGTATGAGGGGTTGTCTGGTACAATACTACAGCCCAAACGGTGGCAGATAGCGAAAAATTGATGGGAATTCACCCCCCAAAAATCATGGTCTACGACCCAGGGAAAATTATCAGAACTAAAATATGTCAAACCGTTTTCGAGTTACGCCCACTTTTCTAATTTCTTCTCCAAAATCGGACAGTCACCGTCCGATATCTTAAATTTTGTCGCGACAACATATCAACTCAAAGTGAGAAAGTTTTAGGTGGCAAAGCTATAGACCGTAGCGAAGCACGGGCGAAACAGCTAGTAAGATATACAAATTACTTTTGCATTAATATTCCCCAGAAAACGGAATTCACTACATTTAGACATGTAGTCATAACATCAGCAAAATACATGTCCAAAGTCTCGCTTTGGTGTGTAAGGTGAAGATTGTGTGCACCTGACATTTCTGCAAGTAGCTACGATAGAAAACGGAAAAGTTGAAAAGTAGAATACTAGAAATAAAATTAAAATATGTTTCAGAGTTTCTTTTGTTCTCGAATCACATTGGTCAACAGGAGTGCCAAAGGGGGTTTATCCATATTCCTTAACAGTAAAAAAAAACATTTTCCCAACACAACACCAACAAAAGTTTTTTATTTTTTTCCTTGTAAACGATATCTTTTTCTTTAAAGCAAAAATAGAGGCATAAAAAAGACAAAAATGAGATTTTTTTTTTCCAAAAGAGAATTGATTGATAGCTCTCAAAAAAATTTAGAAAAAAAATAACATTAAGAAATGTGTTTTCCTATAAGTTTTTAACAATGTTTGAAAGATTGGTTTCTGAAGATAACATTAAGAAATGTGTTTTCCTATAAGTTTTTAACAATCTTTGAAAGATTGGTTTCTGAAGAAAAGAAATGTGTTTTCCTATAAGTTTCTAACAATGTTTGAAAGAAATGTTTGGTTTTTGAAGAAAAGAAATGTGTTTTCCTATAAGTTTCTAACAATGTTTGAAAGAAGTGTTTGGTTTCTGAAGAAAAGAAATGTGTTTTCCTATAAGTTTCTAACAATGTTTGAAAGAAATGTTTGGTTTCTGAAGAAAAGAAATGTGTTTTCCTATAAGTTTCTAACAATGTTTGAAAGAAATGTTTGGTTCCTGAAGAAAAGAAATGTGTTTTCCTACAAGTTTCTAACAATGTTTGAAAGAAATGTTTGGTTTCTGAATAAAAGAAATGTGTTTTCCTACAAGTTTCTAACAATGTTTGAAAGAAATGTTTGGTTTCTGAATAAAAGAAATGTGTTTTCCTAGAAGTTTCTAACAATGTTTGAAAGAAATGTTTGGTTTCTGAAGAAAAGAAATGTGTTTTCCTACAAGTTTCTAACAATGTTTGAAAGAAATGTGTGGTTTCTGAAGAAAAGAAATGTGTTTTACTACAAGTTTCTAACAATGTTTGGTTTCTGAACAATACATGGGTCATAAATATATACTTCGAGGGATTTCGGTTATATTCATAAGTTAAAATAATACAAACCGTGAAATATTAATCTCACAAAAAAATTATCATTGAAAAAAGGCCAAGTTCCTTATTCCAAAAAAATCCACTCTTCCAAAAAAATCCGCCTATGAAAGTAGTAATATCTATTATTGGGGCCAAATGTATTTTTTTGCTGTTGTATATCCCGCACTTAAATTCATTATTACACGTTCTTCTGTCTCAATTTTCTTAAAGTAGTACCGACTTTACACTTGGTCAGTTTTTCTAAGAGGATTCGTAAAATACTACCTTTTTACAAAAAAACCTTTTTACTTTTGATGATGAGTGAATCAGTCAGTCAGTCAGTCAGTATCCAAAAGTGCAAACTTAGAAAATTACCTATCTCCTGCTCGGATTAGCATTAACTTTTAGAGTTTATCCTGTAGTATTGTACTATACTACGGAATGTATGTTCAAAATTTCAATGACCTATCCCCTGTAGAACCGGATATCTGACGGTGTGAAAAACCTGGTGAATTGCTTCGTGTAAAGATACACTGGTGCTTTCCGGATCTGGCGCACGGCAGTGCGCCAGATTTAATTTCAAAATAAAAGAAAACCTACAAATGGTTTTCGTTGAGCTTGCTACAAAGAGAAATCTTAGTAGTCCGTGTTTTTATAGTCGGCCATGCTTCATGTATATATAATATACACTATACACTCCTGATTTCAGATTTCTAATAAAATTATTTTTCAAAAGTAAGCCACATACACTCAAATTTTGTCCAGGAAAATATTTAAAAGAAAAAAATATACGAAATAAATTTTCAGAACTGTTCTAACAGTGAAAAAGTTTCTAATATTAACGTTTTGTACAAAATATTCGACAAATTTCGAAAGCTATTAGAAGCAATATACTTTGTGCTCTCCACAAAAGAAATGTTTTTCAACCTAACAAATCGTTCCAAAACAAGTATGACCCGTACAATTGATATTGACTTTGATTGTTCCCCGACGTTAATATTCTTTTGTTTCAATTTTGTTATTTTAAAATATATTTTTGGATTTATTGAATTGCAAAATGCAATTCAGACCTGGAATCTGAGCGCACGGCAGTGCGCCAGGCCAAGTTCCAGAAAGCACCAGTGTATCTTTACACGAAGCAATTCACCAGGTTTTTCACACCGTCAGATATCCGATTCTACAAGGGATAGATCTTTGAAATTTTGAAATTACATTCCGTAGTATAGTACAATACTACAAAAAGGTACTACGAGTATTTTACGAATCCCCTTAGAAAAAACTGACCAAGTGTAAAGTCGGTATTACTTTAATAGAATTGAGACAGAAAATTTAAGTGCGGGATAAACAGCAGCAACAATAAACTTGGCCCCAATAATAGATATCATTACTTTCATGGGCAGAATTTTTTGGTTGAATAAGTGGAACTTGGCCTTTTTTCAATGATAATTTTTTGTGAGATACTAAATTTGAGGAAATGTCCGAAAATCTGAGTATTCAATCTTTGTGGGATAAAATATCTGTGCAAAATAAAATTGAGAAAGACATGAAATTTGAAAACAGAATAGACGTAGCAAGAATGAACGCAGTGAAAGAAAAAGAATCAGGAGCTTGGTTACATGTGTTCCCATGGAAAAATGTTGGTACCCTGCTGGATGACAACAGTTTACGGGTGTTCATAGGATTGCGACTAGGCTGCAATTTGTGTAGACCTTTCCAATGTGTTTGCGGTGAAATGTGTACGCCACAGGGTTACATCCTCTGTCTTGTCCCAAAAGCTCCGGCCGCTATTATAGACATGCGGAAATGAATAATATCCTGAAGCGAGCATTGACAACAGCAGATATCCCCTCAGCTTTAGAGCCTGCAGGGCTGGACCGTGAGGATGGGAAGAGACCAGATGGAGCTACCATTGTTCCGTGGTACAGAGGACAAAGCTTGGTCTGGGATTTTACTTGCTCGGATACGTTTGCAAGTTCATATCTTAACCAAACATCTATGAGAGCTGGCGCTGCAACAGAAATGGCTTGCAAACGTAAACATGCAAAATATAATACCATCAAAGACCGGACCATCTTTGTCGCCTTTGTCGTGGAAACAATGGGAGTTTGGAATGAGGAAGCGGTGGATAGATGAAATTGGGATAATAATGACGAAAAAGACAGGAGACAAGCAAACGAAAAGATATTTAAAACAAAAAATCAGCTTGGTAATCCACAGAGGGAACGCTATCAGTATACTGGCAGTGTCGCCCACCGACAACAGGTTGGATGAGGTGTTTTACCTATAATTTTGTTTATTTACATATTAATTACAAAAAAAAAAAAAAAAAAAAAAAAATATATTTTTGGATTTGTATTGCACGAGGACAAAAGTTACATTAAAACAACCAGTAAGTTATTAATAATTCCAAGCGATTTTAAAGATATAATATTTTCTTTCCTTTAACTCTAAATTTATCTGTAAACGGAGAATTTAAAAAATTTACAATACTTTAGGGCGGTCGACCTTTGGAAGCGACTATATGCGCACGACGACAAACCCACGCTACTACGAACGACTTCAAACGCGTCGATTCCAAAGTATGACGGAGAAATTTCATTCCCGTCGAGAGATAAAACATATAAAGCATGTCCCTTACAGTACTGTTTTGAGATTAAATTATCTCAAATTTTTTTGCTGGAAATCTTTATATATAAAGGGCAATGTCCTGAGTGACTGATCAACGTAGAGCCGAAACTATTAATACTACAGACATGAAATTTGGCAGGCACCATGTAAGTGTGCACTAAGGTTTTTGCAAAATTTTAATTTTAAGGGGTAGAAACAGAAGCGAGAGAGATAGCATGATACATCATTTAAAATATTCGCGGGTGAAGCCGCGATCGAGGAATGCTAGTCATGTATATTATTACCAACGGACAATCAGGAGCCAGTTGTTATGATTATTAGAAAACTCTCTATAATATCACGAATGAAGAATAAGAAAATCGGGATTCCTCAAACAGAAATCTCCTTAAAGTTATCAGATTTTAGCCAATCGTAGATTAGTTTTGATTTAATCAGGGGTTGATGGATATCAGCAAATCCTGATTTAATATGATTTGAGACACCAAATTTTTTAAATATTTACAAGAAAAAATCTCAGTCATTATGCTGGCTACGCCCTTGATCACAGAGATAATCATTTGATTTATACTAGAACTAGATACAACACTTTCTATTTATACTAGAACTAGATACAACACAGATGTAGAAAAAAACATTAAAGAAAAAGAGAGGAAAAGAAAATGTAAAGGAACAGAACCGCCGGTAGTAAATTCAAAACTTTAATCTGCTCTTCCAACAGGAGTTAATTAATGATTCACTTTATATAAACATGGAAGAAAAGAAATTAGTGGAAAAGAGGCGACAAGAAAGAAAGAAAGAAGGAAATTGAACAATGTGAAAGGAAGGACTTTCATTGATTTCTTATTATGAGAAAACCACTGGAGACAGAGGAAAACTTCTTAAAGCCGGATATCTTTGTGAAATAGTTTAAGATGAAGTTTGATGATACCTTTGTGAAATAGTTTAAGATAAAGTTTGATGATTGAAAACCACTGGGGACAGAGGAAAACTTCTTAAAGCCGGATATCTTTGTGAAATAGTTTAAGATAATGTTTGATGATCAAAAACTACTGGAGACAGAGGAAAACTTCTTAAAGTCGGATATCCTTTATATAAACATGGAAGAAAAGAAATTAGTGGAAAAGAGGCGACAAGAAAGAAAGAAAGAAGGAAATTGAACAATGTGAAAGGAAGGACTTTCATTGATTTCTTATTATGAGAAAACCACTGGAGACAGAGGAAAACTTCTTAAAGCCGGATATCTTTGTGAAAAAGTTTAAGATGAAGTTTGATGATACCTTTGTGAAATAGTTTAAGATAAAGTTTGATGATTGAAAACCACTGGAGGCAGAGGAAAACTTCTTAAAGTCGGATATCTTTGTGAAATAGTTTAAGATAATGTTTGATGATCAAAAACTACTGGAGACAGAGGAAAACTTCTTAAAGTCGGATATCTTTGTGAAATAGCTTAAGATAAGTTTGATGATTGAAAACCACTGGAGACAGAGGAAAACTTCTAAAAGCCGAATATCTTTGTGAAATAGTTTAAGATAAAGTTTGATGATATCTTTGTGAAATAGTTTAAGATAAAGTTTGATGATATCTTTGTGAAATAGTTTAAGATAAGTTTGATTATTGAAAACCACTGGAGACAGCGAAAAACTTCTAAAATCCGAATATCTTTGTGAAATAGTTTAAGACAAAGTTTGATGATTGAAAAAAAAAACCACATCCATTTTTTTTACCGTTACACTACTTTGACTTCCAATATTTTATATGAGAAAAATAAAAACACTCACTTTTATCTCAACTCGTTCTCGTCCGTTTTTTCTAAGCTCATATTATTATTATTCTGTAAACATAATCTACGNACATAAACATATATCAATTTTACGGATACACCACAGCGTTACAAGAACTTTTATCATCTCCTATACTTCAAATATTCATTTTACCCTATAACGCTCTCACTTACTGTTGCCCTTCCTTAGTTACTCAATTGTCCTCATTAGAGACTGAGTGTAAAACATGATTTTCAATCCTTGAAAAAATCAACCTTGGCGAAATCCAGCGTAACATTCCAGACTATAAGAGGCTTGTTTTTGTAAAGTCTTTACACAGTGGAAATCAAAAAACCTCTTTTTTTATATTTTGCATTGAAATATAATTTAAAAAAACTCTGCCAATGTGACACCTGGGTTTATTATTTTTTTAAGTTTGGGTAGTACTAAATAGATATGAACTGAAACCAATTTTATAAATCTCTTTATTCGAATTTTCAGTTTGCGCTTTACTATTCTTCTTTAAAAGAAAACTCTACTCCAACGTAAAAAGTGTTTAATACACGAATTTATTACCTTTTTCTAGAGCCCTAGCATGAACAGAAAGCATCAAGTCTGCTTACTGAGGCTGATAAGTTGAATCTAAATATATTAGGTACATTTTTTTTTTTTNATTCGCTGGAAACTTGCAAACCAGCTACCCACATTGACCTCACCCAGCCTGGGTTGTTCGGAAAAATAGCCAGCATCACGAAGGCGTGAAACCACGTGCACACCCACATGGTACAACCTTGCTGGACGTTGCTTAACCTCAGTGATCTAACGCGAACTGGTGTATTCAACGTGCCATAGACGCTGGCTATGTATAACTTTTTTGTTTTAATTTGGCTTAACGTCTCTTTAACATCTATTGGTCATTTATGACGGGGGTTTTACCCTCCAATCGCTGGAAACTTGCAAACCAGCTACCCACATTGACCTCACCCAGTCTGGGTTGGCCATAAAAACAGCCAGCATCACGTGGAGCGAACACACGTGCACACCCACATGGTACAACCTCGCTGGACGTTCTAACGGGAACTGATGTATTCAACGTGCCATAGACGCTGGCTATGTATAACTTTTTTGTTTTAATTTGGCTTAACGTCTCTTTAACATCTATTGGTCATTCAAGACGGGGGTTTTACCCTCCAATCGCTGGAAACTTGCAAACCAGCTACCCACATTGACCTCACCCAGCCTGGGTTGTTCGGAAAAATAGCCAGCATCACGAAAGCGCAAACCCACGTGCACACCCACATGGTACAACCTCGCTGGACGTTGCTTAACCTCAGTGATCTAACGGGAACTGGTGTATTCAACGTGCCATAGACGCTGGCTATGTATAACTTCTTCTTTTTTTAATTTGACTTAACGTCTCTTTAACATCTATTGGTCATTTACGACGGGGGTTTTACCCTCCAATCGCTGGAAACTTGCAAACCAGCTACCCACATTGACCTCACCCAGCCTGGGTTGGACCTGAAAAAAGAGCCAACGATACGTAGTGTTCCACAAGTGGTCACCCATCCAAGTACTGACCACACCCGACGTTGCTTAACTTCAACACTCTTGAGTGGAAGGTAGCCACTAGGCGAGGTTAATGCTTTATAGATTTTCTGAACTCACGCCCTTTCGTTAACTGGACCAGCGCTTAATCACTGTGTTACCGGGGCAGTCAAACTTTGAAATGCCTATAGAAGATTGTCTCATCTTCACAAAAAAATGGAAGTAATTCTCGAACCTTGGCACATGTCATTCAGTCCCTGAAGCTATCTTCATAAATGCACTCTTGAGTGGAAGGTAACCACTAGGCGAGGTTAATGCTTTATACATTTTCTGAACTCACGCCCTTTCGTTAACTGGAAAAGCTCTTAATCACTATGTTACCGGGGCAGTCAAACTTTGAAATGCCAATAGAAGATTGTCTCATCTTCACATATGCGAGGTTAATGCTTTATACATTTTCTGAACTCACGCCCTTTTGTTAACTGGACCAGCGATTAATCACTATGTTACCAAGGCAGTCAAACTTTGAAATGAATATTTTGTCAAAAAATTTAAATGATTGCACATGCATTGAATTGCATATGAAAATATCCGGCACTTGTACGTTCGATTAATTACCGCGTGGATGCAGAATTGTTTTTTTATTTTATTTCAATTAATAGACACATGTACAAAAAAGTAGAAATTCTACAAAAAAATACAAATAAAACCCATTTATCAGTTGAATGAGTGCAGAAAAATAAAAGCAAATGAAATATAAATTTGCGAGTAAAATATTCGAAGTTTATTGAAGTAGATGAGTACATTGAAGTACAAACAGAAACTAAAGTATCCTGCTAGTAGTAATTATACATGCGGAATAATCGTGTTTCTTGTTATTGGCAATTCTGCGACTGAAAATAAAATACAGATTATATTTCTCGGGAAAAATAGAAATGGCTCATAGAATAATTATTTTCCAATTTAGATGTTATCTGATGCCAATGTATAAGCGCCCAGAGAAATAACCTAGATTTTCATACCCTTTTCTCTTTGAGATTCCTTGTCCTCATAGATCAGGGGTTCCCAAAATTTTTGGTACCGCGCCCCCTTTTCTTGTAATAGAAGCCTCCAACGGTGCCTCCAATTTACATTATAAATTATGAACGAGTATGGGTGTTGCTGAATGCTATCTCTTTAAAAACAGTAATGTGTTGCTGAATGCTATCTCATTCAAAACAGTAATGAGAGCCTAAATACTATCCCTTTCGAAACGCTAATGTGTTGCTGAATGCTATCTCATTCAAAACGCTAATGTGTTGCTGAATGTTATCTCATACAAATTTTCTAAACATCATGTTCAATAAAATTACCTTTGTAAAAAAGTTGTGTACATATATTTCAACTAAATGCTAATAATTGAACTGGCCTCGCGCCCCCCTTGGCTTGCCTTCACGCCCCCCGAGTTTGGAAACCTCTTTCATAGATAACTCAACGACCACACAGCACGCAGCATTTATAGTGTGGAGAGTTATCGTAGTGCAGAAAGACAAACAAAAGAAAAATCGTACTCATGAGTAACGTTTGGCTGATAAATATTAATATATCAACAAACATTAGCACTTCAATTTAAGTAGGAGCTTATATTAGACTAGCTGTTTTCCCGTGCTTCGCTACGGATACAAAATTCAACTACAATTTCGAGATAACGAAATTAAATCTTCTCAATTTTAGATTTCTGGTGGAACCGACCCCCAGAGTGAACACGGCTCCTATTTAGAAAATTAAATATTTTACTCAAAGATATTATTTTTTGCACAGCAGAACACCGTATAAATCATCCCGAAGTGATACTTCTTAACTATGGGTTTT
>JAAEEI010000091.1:0-13710 GCA_012654025.1 Pachypsylla venusta
CAAATGGAGTAGGTCCTAAAAAGTTAACCTACGACAGATTCTGTATAGTTAATTTGTTTAAGGAAAGACAAATTAACTATTTTTTATTGAAGCTGTTTTTTGTAATTATCAAAAAATAATTTAGTCAAACATAAATTGCTTGCTTGACTCGCCTGTACTTGATTTTTTTATATTTTCTGATGAACTCAATCATGCACCTTGAGTTTAAACGGACCAATGGTTGGAACCCGAGATTTGAGCTTTACTATGCCAAATAGAAAACTCGACAACGAAAATTACAGCCCAATACAATACTTTCCCAATACAATTGTTCATCATTCAGAAGTCTTGCATGGCGCATTGTTTCACATTAAAATCATCATATTGATTGAGTTTAACATGTTCATCACATTTTGTGTTCTTTGCTAATTCATTACTATTTTACTGTGGCACATTGTCATTTGAATACAATTGTTCATCATTCAGAAGTCTTGCATGGCGCATTGTTTCACATTAAAATCATCATATTGATTGAGTTTAACATGTTCATCACATTTTGTGTTCTTTGCTAATTCATTACTATTTTACTGTGGCACNTCCAAGCACAAAAAGCCCACCAGAGGCTTAGGTGCAGGGGCTTACATAGCCTCAAAGAGGAGTTTAGCTCACGAATATACGAATATATCCGCAGGCCAATTGAGTACGCATTCCGAAAATCGTTGCTTAACTTCAATGACTCTTATTCTGAATGTTGCGAGTTCGAATGTCACTCGAAACATGGGCATCGCCCTTGTTAGTTAGTTGTATAGAAAAGGAATATTATTAGATAGGTACTTTTTTGTTTCATTAACGTCAATTTAACATCGAAGATCATTTGAGACGTGGGTTATACCCTCCAATCGTTGAAAACTTACAAATCAAATATCCACGTTGAACTCACGCGGAGTTGAGCCGGTAGGAATCAATTTTACGTGGGCACCAACCAAACAATACATTGCTAGTTGCTAATTCATTACTATTTGCAACGAGAATTCTATAATTAAATATCTTACCATCTAAGAATCCATACAAATATTGATGTAATTTGTTTGATAAGATCCATATGTTATCATTCGAATCTATTTTCAGATCATTAGGAAAGTTTAGAGTTTCCCGGTTTGTTTGTATAATGTCCTGTGTTTGTGGAAGATATAGTTTAAGTTTTGTATTGTAGCAACCTATACTATGCTTGGTAACTAAATTATAAAATAAAACCCCGTGACTATTAATGGCGGATGCACTGGCATGTGTGTTCTTATGTCTGTAACCTAAATAATGAAAATATTCATCAATAGTGCTTGAATTAACATATTTACTTGAATTTCTCAAATCATTTGTAGAAATATAATAATGTCTATTGCTTGACATGGAATGAAAATACATATATCTTTCATTGTCTCGAATAGTTTTATCGACATTTGTTCCGTTATAAGGATGAACGTTGTAATGAAAATAGGCATAAGGATGTCGTTTAACTTTATTTGGAATCTCAGGACTTAGCGCCATACCAAATATACCATCTACCCATCTAAATTTCAAATTATCAATAATATAAGTTGACTGTAAAGGTTCAGGATACATGTAAGGATGTGTTAATCTATAGGAGACATTTTTAAAGAAATCATAAACAATAAGTCCATATCGAAAAACGTCAGCAATATAAGCGAACGTATGCTCACAATCCTCGACAACTTCAGTGATAATGTTCGAGAACAAGGAACCTTCAAAGACTTGAGCAGTGGGTAAAACATATTTTCGTAGAAGTGTGTTCGTTTTCAGATTAAATATCATTAATTTTGGGGGACATATTTGTTGAATTGTATTTGTAATATCAATAACACCTGTATCCATTACCCATAACCTGTCACATTTGTCGACAGACATTCTGAACACAGATATCAATGAGTTACAATTACTCTCATCAAAGTAGGACCAATTTGGATAAGGAATCAGTACAGGAGATTCACTTGTACTGTTCAAATGAAAGTATGTGAGTGTTGCAGGAATTCCAGATTTCCATTTTGGAAATGACAAAAAAATTCGATTTTTCCATACGCCCATACCTAGAGGTAGATTATTTTCTGGAATAAATTTCCGACTATTGATAAGATTCGTTCTGTGTTTGTTGTCCCGGAAAACAAAATCCATTATTTTCCATTTAAAAACAACTTGAAGATGTGATCGTTTGGGACTTATCCCATTGAAAGAAGGATAAGATAATCCTAGAACGTTATTTTTACTTTGATCTGGTCCTACAAATTGTGGAGGAATCTGTGAATTTATTTCCGGCATTACTGATTTGTACCCAAATATTTGATTTTTATGATTTGGTCTCATCTGAGATTTGTACATCATTGGTGATTGTGTCGTTGTCAATATGGTTTTCATTTGATTTCCTTGTGGTTTTAATTTTTTCAATTCCATTGTCAGAAGGTTCGATGTGAAATTTGGATTGAATAGTTCCTTTTCCCAATCTATAAGACTCGGGGAAGATTTTTGTGGATAAGCATAGGGATATGTTTCCAAATTCACTGAAGGATTAATTGACGCACCTGAAACAGAAGATACAGTTTAATTGAATTTTATTTCTTGTTATTCCAACTCACTTCGCATTTTAGTTCGGGAACAATTTGAAAGCAAGATAGCGAAAATGAAGAATTGTGACCCATGTATTTCTTGATTCCCAAATCCGCCATTTTGTTCTTTACTTTTATTCCCATTCTGATTGGCTGTTCCAATTCATGTTTGTTGTTTTAAATTTAGAGCAGATTCCAAAAGTTTTCTTTCTCTGATCTGACTAGGTACCTGCCCTACTACCAATTTCAATTTTTCCTCATTTCTATTTTCTCATCCTAAATCTCATGAGTTCTCAAGGAGATGTAAACTGTTACAAAAAAAATTGTATGTTTTTAGACTTTCAGAGCGTCATCTCATCTTTCTGGACGTGACCGGTCGATCGCGATCGACGGGTTGGACAGCCCTGCTGTAATATATATTCTCAATGAACATCTGTAGAAATTTGGTGGAAAAGTCGGAAAATGGCACCATTTATGTTCATAAAGCTGATTTTGCACAGAGTTTTGTGAAGCCCAGCTATGACCGAGTATTTTATTTTCTCGGTCCATAAGTCTATTAATTTTGGACCCTGTCAAGATTTCATAAGGTCTTTTGGGAAGCATTTCTTCTAAAGGCTAGTTCTGTCCGTAAAAATTACATTTACACATCTCTCTGTTTTAAAGGAATTACGTTCAAAACCCGCAAAGACATTTTTAGAATACCTATCTACTGAACGAAAACTTATTTTAAAAAACGAATTCTTTTGTCTATATTCTTAAAAATAGAAAACGGTTGCCGATCCAAGATCAATATTGTAGTCATAGAGGTGAAAACAATTGTGAACTTTAGTGAACTCAAATTTTGATCCCTGTATATAATATATCCCCCAAAATGCACTTGTATAATATATGTGTATGTATGTTTGTTATCCCCCAAAATGCACTTGTATATGTGTATGTATGTTTGTTTGTCACGCGATACAAGCCATAATTTTCAATCGATTTTGACAAAATTTGGTACACATATTTAGGACATGAAGGAAATTTGCTGTGGAGTATTTGGGGGCTCTACCCCCCGGGGGGAGCTAGGTGGCCCAATATAGTGTTTTTAAAAATGATTTTCATCTCTTTCGCGTTTTTTGTAGAAACGTAAAATTTAGATATGTTATGGCTGGTGTTAAGGGATTTTAGATTTTGAAAATTTTAGGGGTACTGCCCCCCCCGAGGGGGCAGGGGATACAATATTTTGTTTTTTGAAAAGATTTTTTTAAATTTGATTAAGATAATTTTTTCTATAAATGACTACAACACTAACGTAAACACCTGATCATCTTGATCCACTAGTGTTATATATATTTTTTTTTAATTTGGCTTAACGTCTCTTTAACATCTATTGGTCATTCAAGACGGGGGTTTTACCCTCCATTCGCTGGAAACTTGCAAACCAGCTACCCACATTGACTTCACACAGCCTGGGTTGGGTCGGGAAAATGAGCCAACGATACGTGGTGTTCCCAAGCGGTCACCCATCCAAGTACTTACCACGCCCGGACGTTGCTTAACTTCAGTGATCTGACGGGAACTGGTGTATTCAACGTGGTATCATCGTTGGCTTAATTTTCATCTCTTTAGAGGTTTTTGTAGAAACGCAAAATTTAGATATGTTATTGCTGGGATTTTCGATTTTGAAAATTTTCCCGAGGGGACAGGGAACACAATATTTTGTTTTTTGAAAAAAAAAAAAAAAAAAAATGNTACAAGTGCGAGTTCATTTAAAAAAAAAAAAAATTGATTCAGATATTTTTTTCTATAACATGAACACCTGATCATCTTGATCCACTAGTGGTAGATTTTTTTAATTTCTTCAAAAAAAAAAACACAAATTTCATGTAACTCACCATTGCCCATTTGAATATTGTTCCTCGTAATATCATTGACACTACCGCTTCCCATATTTCCGGCTCCTTTGAAGCCATTGTTCGTCCCCTTCTTTTGATCAAAATCATTACCGTTGAAATTCTCTCCAATGTCATTGAAGCCATTGGTTTGAAGTATATTGTTATTTTCAAACTTGTCAGGAGAATTATCAGTAAAACCATTCATATTTTTAATGTCATTTACAGAATTCAAATACAGTTTCCAATCTTCCATATTTTTAAAATACAAATTAAAATTACTGCCATACGTTTTGAGTACATTTTCAACATTAGAATCGATATTTTGTCCGTTTGAAAGTTCATCATGATTTTTGATTTGTTGAGCTATTTGTTCACGCATATTATAATTTGTCATTTTTTGTGGTACATTCTTTGGTGAATTCAATATTTCATTAGTATTGCCTACATGAATTCCGTTTAAATCAACAATATTGCTTACTCCATCAATGGGATTTATTGGTTTTCCCGTATTGATTGATTGAAATCCTATATTTGGATTATCATTCTCATTTTCAAAAGAATTAGTATGGATTTTCATTGCAGAAACCTCTTTTGGTTCTTCTTTAGATACTGTCAAATATGGGTTCATGATATTTTTAGTATTTTCAAATTCATTAGTGTTAATATGAACATCAAATGGACTTCTAGCATACCCGCCTGGGCTTTGTTTTGAGCCAAAATTTTCATTACTGGATATCTGATTAACGAAGTTTACATCGCTCATAATATTATTTAAATTTGTCATTGTATTACTTGAATATATCTGTGGTGTTTTTGGTGTTTGAATTTCCGAATTAGAATTACTTATATCGCCATTGAAATTCGCTAATGTATCACTGGGATATGGCTGGAATTCATTTTTATTTGGGTAACTAATAATGGATAAAAAGTCATTGAAATGTTTTGATGGCGTATTCATATTAAAGTAATTGTTTCCAGAATGCAATTCTTTTGAAGATGTTTCCATATTAGAAAATGATTCCCTAAAATTATTATCGGAATTATTAGTTTTCAAATAAACATTTGATTGTACATTTAATATCATATTATTTAAATCTTTTGGAGAAAGATCTATTGCCGATGACATTTCTATTGATTTAGAAGAGTCATCTGGAGCAGAATACATCTTTGTAGGAAATCCATTGTCTATTAGTTTGGACATTGTTGGTGAAGGAGGTGAATAATTTCGAATAGCTTTCAAGTGATTAAATAATTTTGAATTAATCAAAATATGATTTAAATCATAGAATGGATCAACAGTTGTTTTACTGGTCGTTGTTCTAAGTTTGACATCATCATTCTTAATAATCTCTTGGAAGTTATTATTGATTTTGGCGTCTGTATGGATGTCATTTAAGTTATGATTGAGAAATAAATTATTATTGATGTCATTGATTTCCGATGCTTTCAATAAATTGTTATATTGTATTGATGATGATGATGTTGTTGATTTTGTATCAATACTATTCCAATTGTATGATTTTGGATATCTGAAATACAAAAAGTTCCTCATGTACATTTCCTTGACTTTATATCCTAACTCGGTCTATAGTCCCCTGTGGATAGGCCGACTTAAAAAGAATACTTCCAAGGCACCCAAGCCCATGGCAGTCGTTAAAATTTTTTCTTTGTGTTATTATGTGACAACATTGGTGTTCAATGCAACATTGCAGGATTTTCCCAATATCAATTACTAGCTGTTTCGCCCGTGCTTCGCTACGGCCTATAGCTGGGCGCCTTAGAGGCATGGCCGTTCCCGTGCTAATAGTATTCTATGATTTCCCTTTCAAAATCGGAAAAAACGGCCATAACTCGAAAAAGGTTGGATCGTTTTTTGCAAACTATGTACCAAATTAAGGTCTAAAAGGCCACCTAAAACTTTCTCGCTTTGAGTTGATATGTTGTCGCGACAAAATTTAAGATATCGGACCATGACCTGCTAAATCTGGTAAAAAAAATCGAAAAATTGGCCGTAACTCGAAAATGGTTCGACATTTTTTTAGTTTTCATATTTTTTCTGGTGTTTAGGTCTATGATTTTTTTTTGGGGGGGGGGGGGGGNGGGGGGGGGGGGGTGCATTCTCAAAAATTTTTCGATATCTCTTACCGTTTCAGCTAAACAATTAGTGATATACACACACATTTATCGTTACATTAAGTTTCATTATTATAGATACAATTCCTTTGAATTTTTCAATTTTACCTACAATTCTGGCACCTGATCGCTATGCGCATTTATCTTCATAGCTCCTCATTGTCCTCAGGAGGCTGAGTGGGCCTCAAAAACATCCAAACCTCAGTGACAAATTTTCGCCCCTGCCAGGATTTGAACCCGGGTCTCCCGAGTGCAAGACTAGTGCAGTAACCACTGAACCATGAGAGCTGGCATACCAGTCGTAAAAGACGACTAAGAGTAGGGTAGAAATTGATATCCTTTCCATTACCCATGCAGAAATCAAGGAGAAGCAACTGCATTATCCGTAAGGTTTCTCTAGTAACGACAACTCATGGCGAGTTATTGTAAACCAGCCCCACAGCTGTTAACATATGATGATGATCAATTGATCAGTTTAATTCGGGCTCAGTTTTTCGATTAATCGGAAAGCTCGAAAACTTATAACAGCCATGGGGCTGGTTTGCAACAACTCTCCTTGAGTTGTTGATACTTGAGAATCTTTACGGATAATGCAGTAACTTCTCTTTGATTTCTGAATGGGTAATGGTAAAGATATCATTTCCTACCTTTCATTTATTCGCCTTTTACGTATGGCATGGACTTTGGTGCCTTGGAAGAATTCTTTTTAAGTCTCGCCTTCCACAGTGGACATAGGAAGGATATAATGCAGTAGCTTTCTCCTTGCTTTCTGCATGGGTAATGAAAAAGATATCGTTTCCAACCCTGTCCTTAGTCGCCTTGAGCTTTGATTTGATCTTCCATCGAATCTACTACATTCTCTGGACTACTCACCTAAATGTTGTAACTTGTACACCTCTATCTGTTGATATTTGATTTTCCATAGAATCTATTACATTCTCTGGACTACTCACCTAAATGTTGTAACTTCTACACCTCTATCTGTCGATATTTGATTTTCCAGAGAATCTATTACATTCTCTGGCCTACTCACCTAAATGTTGTAACTTCTACACCTCTATCTGTCGATATTTGATTTTCCATAGAATCTATTACATTCTATGAACTACTCACCTAAATGTTGTAACTTCTACACCTCTATCTGTCGATATTTGATTTTCCATAGAATCTATTACATTTCTGGACTACTCACCTAAATGTTGTAACTTCTACACCTCTATCTGTCGATATTTGATTTTCCAGAGAATCTATTACATTATCTGGACTACTCACCTAAATGTTGTAACTTCCACACCTCTATCTGTCGATATTTGATTTTCCAGAGAATCTATTACATTCTCAGGACTATTATAAAAGTATTCACTTGTTTTTGGCACTTCGGTATTATGAATTATATAATTAATATTATTTTTATCATCTACAATTTGTTTGGTTGTTCGTATGGGTTGTTTTATTTTCTGTTTGTATGAAGCTATTGGTGGATGTATTGTCGTCATAAACCACATTGATAACAACCATGTTGGTAGAACAGTAGAACTCTCTGAAACAGATAAAGATATTGGTGGATATATTGTCGTCATAAACCACATTGATAACAACCATGTTGGTAGAACAGTAGAACTCTCTGAAACAGATAAAGATATTGGTGGATGTATTGTTGTCATAAACCACATTGATAACAACCATGTTGGTAGAACAGTAGAGCTCTCTGAAACAGATAAAGATATTGGTGGATGTATTGACGTCATAAACCACATTGATAACAACCATGTTGGTAGAACAGTAGAACTCTCTGAAACAGATAAAGATATTGGTGGATGTATTGTCGTCATAAACCACATTGATAACAACCATGTTTGTAGAACAGTAGAGCTCTCTGAAACAGATAAAGATATTGGTGGATATATTGTTGTCATAAACCACATTGATAACAACCATGTTGGTAGAACAGTAGAACTCTCTGAAACAGATAAAGATATTGGTGGATATATTGTTGTCATAAACCACATTGATAACAACCATGTTGGTAGAACAGTAGAACTCTCTGAAACAGATAAAGATATTGGTGGATATATTGTTGTCATAAACCACATTGATAACAACCATGTTGGTAGAACAGTAGAACTCTCTGAAACAGATAAAGATATTGGTGGATATATTGTTGTCATAAACCACATTGATAACAACCATGTTGGTAGAACAGTAGAACTCTCTGAAACAGATAAAGATATTGGTGGATATATTGTTGTCATAAACCACATTGATAACAACCATGTTGGTAGAACAGTAGAACTCTCTGAAACAGATAAAGATATTGGTGGATATATTGTTGTCATAAACCACATTGATAACAACCATGTTGGTAGAACAGTAGAACTCTCTGAAACAGATAAAGATATTGGTGGATATATTGTTGTCATAAACCACATTGATAACAACCATGTTGGTAGAACAGTAGAACTCTCTGAAACAGATAAAGATATTGGTGGATATATTGTTGTCATAAACCACATTGATAACAACCATGTTGGTAGAACAGTAGAACTCTCTGAAACAGATAAAGATATTGGTGGATATATTGTTGTCATAAACCACATTGATAACNTGAAAGTGTTATAAACATTATTTGAGAATGATTTTTTCCCTCTTGCATTAAGAATGAATTTTTACCGCATTGAAAATTTTCAACTGACCCTCCTGTGGCCGCCCCTGAAAGTGTTATAAACATTATTTGAGAATGATTTTTTCCCTCTTGCATTAAGAATGAATTTTTACCGCATTGAAAATTTTCAACTGACCCTCCTGTGGCCGCCCCTGAAAGTGTTATAAACATTATTTGAGAATGATTTTTTCCCTCTTGCATTAAGAATGAATTTTTACCGCATTGGAAATTTTCAATTGACCTTCCTGTGGCCGCCCCTGAAAGTGTCATAAACATTATTTGAGAATGACCCGTTTTTACCCGTTCCAATATCTCCAACAGACAGTGGCCGATTTAAACATTTGCCGCCCCTAGACAATATAGAAATTACCACCCTTATTTTGACAAGAAATGCGATTTTGATAATTTTATTCGTTAGTGCTTACTCAGTAATTTTGTCGATTATTTTACACCCCGTATTTATTAGATATCCAAACGTATACACCCTGAATTTATTCGATGTCCAAACGTATACACTCTGTATTTATTAGATACCAAACGTATACACCCTGTATTTATTAGATATCCAAACGTATACAGCCTGAATTAATTCGATGTCCAAACGTATACACTCTGTATTTATTAGATACCAACGTATACACCCTGTATTTATTAGATATCCTAACGTATACAGCCTGAATTTATTCGATGTCCAAACGTATACACTCTGTATTTATTAGATACCAGATACCAAACGTATTTATTAGATATCCGAACGTATACACCCTATATTCATTAGATACCAACGTATACACCCTGTATTTATTAGATATCCAAACGTATACAGCCTGAATTTATTCGATGTCCAAACGTATACACTCTGTATTTATTAGATACCAGATACCAAACGTATTTATTAGATATCCGGAAGTATACACCCTATATTCATTAGATACCAACGTATACACCCTATATTTATTAGATACCAAACGCATACACCCTATATTTATTAGATACCAAACGTATACACCCTATATTTATTAGATACCAAACGTAAACACCCTATATTTATTAGATACCAAACGCATACACCCTATATTTATTAGATACCAAACGTATACACCCTATATTTATTAGATACCAAACGTATTTATTAGATATCCGAACGTATACACCCTATATTCATTAGATACCAACGTATACACCCTATATTACATATTTATTAGATACCAAACGTATACACCCTATATTTATTAGATAGCAAACGTATACACCCTATATGTATTAGGTACCAAACGTATACACCCTGTATACGTTTGGTATCTAATAAATTGATAATGATCACAGGTAAGGCCATTGCAATTACTAATGTATTCAAAAAATGATATTAATATAAAATAGTTTGCATGAGCAGTAGATACCAAATGAAGATCGTGCATGATAAATTAGTCTATTGTTCAAACATAATGATATAATTATTTAAGAATAAGGCATTTAATAATAAATATTATGGCCTAATAATCATAGGTAAAGTGTGCACTGAGTTATATATTATCAAATTTGGAACAAATATTGTCCAAATATCAAATATCAGTGTGTTCACAGAGCACACTATATGATTATTAGTCCATAATATTTAATATTAGATATACCTTATCCTATAATATATGATTATGTTTGAATATATATGATTATGTTTGAACTGTCTATACCCTGTATACTGAATACATTAATATTGGGACAATATTTGATAATATATACCAAATTAAACCACCTGATTGTGTGACCAATTTTCCAGGGGCGGGTCCCATGTGGCCCTCAGAAGGTCCAACTTTTGTTTTCTAAATACGAACCCCTATCTTGTGATACATTTTCAGAAAGAAAATAAAATTAGAAGTACTTTGCAAAAAAATTTACACGTCTAGCGTGTTTGGTTTCAAAATGGTGGCCATTTGAAATTTCCTAGAAATGGCTTCCGAGAGTGTCTAAAACTAGGCGAATTTTTTGCAATGGGATATTGATTAATTGCATAGGACACCAATGTCGAGGAACCTGCTTTTTTAGACATAATTCGCTTACCTAGTTTTAGACATTTCGATTACTTTTAGAAAATAATTCGCCAAGTTTTAGACACTCTTGGAAGTCATATCTTGGAAATTTCAAATGGGCGCCATTTTGAAACTAAACAGGCTGAACTTGCAAGTACTTCTAATTCTATTATTCTGAAAATGTATCACAAGATGAGGGTTCGTATTTAGAAAACAAAAGTTGGACCCCCCCCCCCCNTTAATTTGGCTTATAATACCATGAAATATTTCAAAACTCCTCACAAAGCCGTTCAAAAGATATTCAGGTGGTCTCGGACTTTTGGGACACTCTGTATGATTACAATATAGGATACGGGTAACACTATATGCAAACATATTATTCACAAACACCGTACAAATATGGTAAACTGTAACACTATATGCAAACATGTTCTTCACAAACTCCATACAAATATGGTAAACTGTAACACTATATGCAAACATGTTCTTCACAAACACCATACAAATATGGTAAACTGTAACACTATGTGCAAACATGTTCTTCACAAACACCATACAAATATGGTAAACTGTAACACTATATGCAAACATGTTCCTCACAAACACCATACAAATATGTAAACTGTAACACTATATGCAAACATGTTCTTCACAAACACCATACAAATATGGTAAACTGTAACACTATATGCAAACATGTTCTTCACAAACACCATACAAATATGGTAAACTGTAACACTATATGCAAACATGTTCTTCACAAACACCATACAAATATGGTAAACTGTAACACTATATGCAAACATGTTCTTCACAAACACCATACAAATATGGTAAACTGTAACACTATATGCAAACATGTTCTTCACAAACACCATACAAATATGGTAAACTGTAACACTATATGCAAACATGTTCTTCACAAACACCATACAAATATGGTAAACTGTAACACTATATGCAAACATGTTCTTCACAAACACCATACAAATATGGTAAACTGTAACACTATATGCAAACATGTTCTTCACAAACACCATACAAATATGGTAAACTGTAACACTATATGCAAACATGTTCTTCACAAACACCATACAAATATGGTAAACTGTAACACTATATGCAAACATGTTCTTCACAAACACCATACAAATATGGTAAACTGTAACACTATATGCAAACATGTTCTTCACAAACACCATACAAATATGGTAAACTGTAACACTATATGCAANGGCGTGGGAGGCTTTCATTTCAAGGAAGGGGGTCGCGGTACCAAAAATTTTGGGAACCCCTAGGCTAGAATGACTCCAGATAGATTTGAGATAATTATCTGAGTACCAGCAAGTCAATGGCACTCATGGGTAGTCACATTACACACACAATGACCTGAGATGTAGACATCACGTACGTTACCCGAGCTAAATTTTGTCTCCCAATGTGTCCTAAATCTGTGAGAGTAAGTTGATAATTTACCTACTGAAGTCACGAATCATTTTTAACCTCACCGATGCGGATTATCTTGTTCTGATCTAAATATTTCACATCCGACACTACTAATGTCTTAGATCAGTTTTTTCTGATCTAAATATTTCACATCCGACACTACTAATGTATTAGATCAGTTTTGTTCTGATATAAATATTTCACATCCGTCACTACTAATGCCTTAGATCAGTTTTTTTCTGATCTAAATATTTCACATCCGACACTACTAATTTCTTAGATCAGTTTTTTTCTGATCTAAATATTTCACATTCGGCACTACTAATGTCTTAGATCAGTTCTTTTCTGATCTATATATTTCACATCCGGCACTACTAATGTCTTAGATCAGTTCTTTTCTGATCTAAATATTTCACATCCGGCACTACTAATGTCTTAGATCAGTTCTTTTCTGATCCAAATATTTCACATCCGACACTACTAATGTCTTAGATCAGTTCTTTTCTGATCTAAATATTTCACTTACGGCATAAATAATGTCTTAGATCAGTTTTGTTCTGATATAAATATTTCACATCCGACACTACTAATGTATTAGACCAGTTTTGTTCTGATATAAATATTTCACATCCGTCACTACTAATGCCTTAGATCAGTTCTTTTCTGATCTAAATATTTCACATCCGACACTACTAATTTCTTAGATCAGTTTTTTCTGATCTAAATATTTCACATTCGGCACTACTAATGTCTTAGATCAGTTCTTTTCTGATCTAAATATTTCACATCCGGCACTACTAATGTCTTAGATCAGTTCTTTTCTGATCTAAATATGTCACATCCGGCACTACTAATGTCTTAGATCAGTTTTTTTCTGATCTAAATATTTCATATCCGGCACTAATAACGAGTACGGCTCATCCGACACTACTAATGTCTTAGATCAGTTTTTTTCTGATCTAAATATTTCA
>JAAEEI010000920.1:34476-45259 GCA_012654025.1 Pachypsylla venusta
CTGTACAAGACAAAAGGTCGCACTAGATTTTAAAATCAGTGTCCTGCAATTGTCATTGTCCCATATTAGCCCACTATTGCTAAAATTCTGATTTGTGTGTTTGAAAATTTTTCAAAACTTTTAAGTTGATTTATTTATTATTAAAAAAAAACTTGAAAAATTTCATTATGATAATTTTTTCTCCGGGCCTGGGGGATTCCCTCCCCCCTCATTTCTACCCCTTCCACTCGTCGGGCCTGTGTACCTAGGCCTAATGGCCCTTTAGTCGATTGTGCTTTAAAAGAGTTTTGGAGCCTCGGCTTAAAAGGGATCTGAGCTCCGCTTGTCAGCCATGGTGTTGATGCATTCCGATTTCGGTCTTCTTTATATCAGGTGTCATTCTCTGGTATCCTTAGTAGTCCTTGTATCGTATGTGTGTTTGTTGTACTTTATGGTGGGATTGTCTGGCGATTTGGTCAGATATTATTTCTTCGATTTAATTATACTTGATTCTGCCTTATCGAGCCATTCTGGATTCTCTAGGTCTCCCATAGAATTTCTTGCTCATGAATTTGAGATATTTACCCCTATTGAAGGACATGGAAGGGGTCGGGATTATCAACATCTAGTCCGTTGTTGTCAAAGTAAGCATAATATGCTACCCAACCCTTCCACCACATCACTTTCTGTGATGGACATGGAAGGGGTCGGAATCATCAACATCTAGTCCAGTGTCCTCAAAGTAGCATAATATGCTACCCAACAGGGCCGTAGACAGAAAATGCGACCGGGAGTAAAAATTTACGGGTCCCTCTTTCATCTAAAACATTTAGTCCGTAGCATAATATGGAAGGGGTCGGGATGATCAACATCTAGTCCGGCGTTCTCAGAGTAGCATAATATGCTACCCAACCCTTCCACCACCATTACTTTCAGTGATGGACACGAAAAGTAAGTAAGTAGAAAGGTGGACATTTTTCGAAGACAGAAGTACAAATAAATCCGTGCCCAGACTAATGGAGACAACCATTTCAATAGGTATCGTCCATAGGTTCNAGTCCAGTGTCCTCAAAGTAGTATAATATGCTACCCAACAGGGCCGTAGACAGAAAATGCGACCGGGAGTAAAAATTTACGGGTTCCTCTTTCATCCAAAACATCTAGTCCGTAGCATAATATGGAAGGGGTCGGGATGATCAACATCTAGTCCGGCGTTCTCAGAGTAGCATAATATGCTACCCAACGCTTCCACCACCATTACTTTCAGTGATGGACACGAAAAGTAAGTAAGTAGAATGGTGGACATTTTTCGAAGAGAGAAGTACAAATAAATCCGTGCCCAGACTAATGGAGACAACCATTTCAATAGATATCGTCCATAGGTTCCAGGTTGGTCGGATTGGACGACTAGTTGAATAGGTGACAAACATCATGGACCGCGCTTCTGAATAGGACAAAAGTCATCAAGAGAAGAGTCAAGTTTGGCCATGAGTAGACAACACCATCCAAAACGAAGTTGGTCAAGAGTAGTCCTGGTCAACCTCAGAAGTAACTCTTCTGACTCATCAATATTTGGGGAGGCTGGTTAGTGCCGAGGACACGATTTGGGGCATATTCATTATATTCAGTGATGCGGTACACGGTCTTTCCTTTACAAATATTTCACCTGACGGAGTTTGCTTTTACGCAGCGGAACCACTCGGAGAGATCCGACCAAAGATCCTTATTATTGACACATCGAGTTACTTCACGAATAGTTTCTAGAACCTACAGATCAAATTTCATAAAAATCGGCCAACAGGTCAACATTACCAAAAAGGATCAATTACGGCTGACGAAACGATTCGTCTGACAAGGAAAATATTAAATTTTGCCTTTCTGTGAACGTTAGTGAACTCCACTTTTGACCCCGGTATACATCCCAAACTGTACTTGTATATGTGTATCTATATGTATATGTCCGTTTGTTTGTTACGCATTACAAGCTACAATTTTCATCTGATTTTGACGAAATTTGATATACGTGTTTATCCAGGATTGATCCAGCCATTGACGAGCTGTGTGCCAAATGTGGGACTACCGTACATGGCTATCCCCCCCCCCNTCCCCCCCCCCCCTGGCAAAACTAGAAATAACATATCTCCGGACTAACCCCGAGGAGGGGCGGCAGTTTTCTTTGATCTTAAACCAAAAGCCTTAAAGAAGAGTGAATGTCGCCAAAAACACCAAAAACCCCGAAGTCTCCTACTCAATGGCGGATACAGGTCTCCACTTGAGGGGGGGGGGGCTCCAAATTATAAAATTAACATGGAAGGCACTAGTAATATTTATAAACACCAAAATTGAGAAAAATGTTTCGACGTGCAATTTCTTCAGGTCGGGAGAGGGGGGTCGCACTTATCCCCCTCCCCCGGTTATCCGCTACTGCTCCCACTAATGGACAATTTTCACAGCGAAAAAAAAAGACTTACCTCACAGATAGCAAACTAGTTCTTTCATTTTCATTAGGTGTAAGATCGGGCACTAATGATAAATGAGCGATTTGTACAGAAGCCCATCCGAATTGAAATATACAAATGAATGGTATATAATAGAGAACATTGTCCAGAGGCTGCGTAAAATCCGAAATGGGTAATTTTGGTGAAAAAATAAATGGAAAACTAAAGGTCACAAAAAATGTACCTGAAAAGAAAAGGAAAAAAAATTGTCAATATTGATTCATGATTTTAATCAAATTAAAATCTTAATATATAAATCTGAAAATTGTATGTACCTATATACCATGTATGAGGGGTTGTCTGTTACAATACCACAGCCCAAACGGTAGTAGATAGCGAAAAATTGATGGGAATGAACCCCCCAAAATCATGATCTACGACCCCAGGAAAATTATCAGAACTAAAATATGTCAAGTCGTTTTCGAGTTACGGCCAAATATATAGTTTATTCACCAAAATAGGACAGTACGGTCCGATATCTTAAAATTTGTCGCGACAACATATCAACTCAAAGCGAGAAAGTTTTAGGTGACCCTTTAGTTCTTATTTTGGTACATTTTCTGCAAAGGTATAGCCAGCCATTACAGAGTTACAGGTTCGAAACCGGGAACGGGTAAAATAAAATTTAGAATGGCCATGCCTCTAAGGCNCCCTTCCACCACCATCACTTTCCGTGATGGACATGGAAAGGGTCAGGTTTATCAACATCTAGTCCAGTGTCCTCAGAGTAGCATAATATGCTACCCAACCCTTCCACCACCATCACTTTCCGTGATGGACTTAAAGAGGTCGGGTTTATCAACATCTAGTCCAGTGTCCTCAGAGTAGCATAATATGCTACCCAACCCTTCCACCACCATCACTTTCCGTGATGGACATTGAAGGGGTCAGGATTATCAACATCTAGTCCGGCGTCCTCAGAGTAGCATAATATGCTACCCAACCCTTCCACCACCATCACTTTCCGTGATGAACATTGAAGGGGTCAGGATTATCAACATCTAGTCCGGCGTCCTCAGAGTAGCATAATATGCTACCCAACCCTTCCACCAACATCACTTCCCGTGATGGACTGTGAAGGGGTCGGGATTATCAACATCTAGTCCGGCGTCCTCAGACATGATCTTCTTCTATTTGGGGTTGGCGTTGATTTCCTTAATTCTACCATGTCACAACCTTTTGTTTGGTGTCTAATTATCGCTAGCCTTGGTAGCTACATCAAATAGCAACCCTTTATATCTTACACTTAATCTACGAGTATTTCTATTTTCGATATTTTAGGTATTTTCTTCAGTGATGGAAAACAATGGTTTGAATCTAGAAAAATAACAGTCCGATATTTGAGAGAATTCAACAAAGAAAACAAACTAGAAGATCATCTGCAAAGAGAAATTGATGAATTTCTTCAAAATAGAATCGTCACTGATAAACCGGTGCAGGTTAGTAAATGTGATTATTTCAACCCCGCCTCCGGTGTTTGAAATCCGAAGGGGGAGAATATTTTTAAAATTAAAGTCATCGGAAAATCATTTTTGAATTGCGGACTTGTCCCTGTACATAAATAATTAAATATAGATTTCGAAGGTCCCAAAAATTGATTTCAGTCCTCGCCTTCCCTTAAAATTTTAGGCTAAGTGAAGGTCTACTAAAGTTAGAGAATTAAATAATTCCCGGGTTGAATAGGTTAAAATTTTAAAGATTAATAATAAAATTAAATACCTATACTTACATGATGTTTCAAATGTTCTCTTAGAGCTATCATAAGGGCAGTAATTTAAAAGACGTAGGAAGATTTACCAGGAATCATTTTTGGTGAATGTCTCCTGCGGATAGGGGGACTTAAAAAGAATACTTCCAAGGCACCCAAATCCATGACAGTCATAAAAGGCGACTAAGGGCAGGGTTGGAAACATTATCCATGCAGAAAGCAAGGAGAAGCTACTGCATTATCCGTAAGGATTCTCAAGTATCAAAAACTAATGGCGAGTTGTTTGAAACCAGCCCCATGGCGGTTAACCTATGATGATGATGATTCTTATTGAACTGATATCGTTTGTTTGACTGCTTCGAGTGTTTGTAGGATTTGTCACAAGATACCTTATTTCTATTTTCGCTACTTTCTGGTAGTTGAGATGGGGTTTTCAAATATATACTGATTGTCTCTTGTGAAAAAAGGGCCAAGAAAGACAAATTTTGGGTAAAAAGAAAACAAGCCAAAGTTCATATCTTTTTTCTGATAAACTTGAGAAAAAGTATAAAGAACTTTGAAGAAACAGTGCAAAAAAAAATATGAAAAACTTTGAATTTTTTTTTTTTTTTTTTAGATGAACCTTGAAAGAATAAATTCGGATTAACTATTTTTAAAAAGAAATTGGATAAACTTTAATTTTCTTTTCCACATGAATTTCGAAAGAAAATTTCTCAGATGAAAAAATTGAAAAAATAAAATTGAGAAGAAAAAAAATTGAAACCCAAAGAAATTGTGTGACTGATTTTTTCACAGTCTCAATATCTGGGGAAAATATCGGCAGTATTTATTCCCTGTCTAAAAGATACTTCCCTCTGTTCCAGATGTCCGGATTTTTTCATCATCCTGTTCTGAACATTCTTTGGTTATTTCTGATCGGCAAAAGATTTCCATACAATGATGCGAAATACAGCAAGTTTCTCGTCAATTGTGAGGAAAGTTTTCGACTTGGAGTTCTTGCAGGATCAAGCGTTACAGATAGTTTTCCAATTTTGAAGAAAATTGTTGGAAAATATCGAAATATTAATGAAAATGTTTTTGACTTTATTAATGAAGTTAGAAATATGATAAAGGTTTGTAAAATCATGAACTGTCTAAAGATGAATACTTAAGACGCGTCTACACTATGTTGAACTGCACCTTTGGTTCGTTTTTTTTTTTTTTTTTTTTTTTTTTTTTTTTTNTTTTTTTTTTTTTTTTTTAACATGACGTCAAACCGAAAAAAAACACAACTGCGTTTTTCGCTCGACTCAAGAGATCGACGCGCCCAAATTTTAAATCGGTTTGTGTGACCACTTGCGTTCGCTCCTTCTTCACTACCTCACCTAACATAAGCTGGATGAGATCAATGTGGGTAATTAGTTTGTAAGTCTCCGGCGAATAGAGAGTAAAATCATCGATTTATTATAATTTATACTATAAATTTATATATTTTATATATAATATACTAGCTGTTAGCCCACGCAGGCATGGCCGTTCCCATTTAGGAGTATAAAGTATAGATAAAAACCTATTCGTAGACCTACCGAATTATATATATTAGATTTTTTATATACAAAGGAAGTTTTCTGTAGTAGCTTCTTAGAGTATTTATATTACAAATTTTAGAAATTCGCTTTTCCAAATTTTCATTTTCTCCTTGATAATTTATTTTTTTGTTCAATTTCAGGAAAGCATTAAAGATACAAAACCAAATTTGGATACTCATCAGAACTCTGAATCAGACGGTCGGTATTTTGTGGAATATTATCTGTCAGAACTAAAGAAAAAGGAGCAATTAGGAGAAAACGAAACTTTGTCAGGTAGGCAGACAATGCAGATATAGATGCCTCCGAATTACCAAAGTAAGGAAGCGTATATTATCTGTCAGAACTAAAGAGGAAGGAGCAATTAGGAGAAAACGAAACTTTGTCAGGTAGGCAGATAATGCAGATATAGATGCCTCCGAGCTACCAAAGTAAGGAAGCGTATATTATCTGTCAGAACTAAAGAGGAAGGAGCAATTAGGAGAAAACGAAACTATGTCAGGTAGGAAGAAAATGCAGATATAGATGCCTCCGAACTACCGAAGCAAGGAAGCGTTGCATGCAAAGGTTTATCTCAAAATACACTTTCGACATTAAAGATGAGTTCCGTGTCTGTCTCTTGTAAATTTTTATGTTCAAGAAATTGTTATACACATCAGAGTATTGACGGCCTCAGTAGCTCAATCGGATGAAGCGGTAACCAGGAGGCTGTGGACACGAATGGTAACCGGGTTGGTCATTTGAATAAGTTTTACATCCAAAGAAAAGCTCTATACGTTGTAAGTTTGTTTTCCTTAGATGGATGAAAGCCTCAGGAGAAGGATAAAAATTGTGAATCAACTACAAATAATAAGGCGAGTCACGAGCGAGTTATGTGGGTAAAAGCTTCCCTCGGGTAATGAACCCACTAATTACCGTATTGGGTATATATACCCTTAGACCTCCTACACTCAGGTTAGAATTAGTTAAGACTCTGGAAGTATCAAGTCATAGTTGAACCTACCTAAATGTGTATTCATTTTATATTGTTATTGTATTAATAAATCTTAAGTTATATTAAATAAATAAATCATTTTTTTATTACAAAAGTGATACAACTTTCGTAATTCGCGCTTTCGTCTGTTACGACATTCTCAAGTAGACTCTCCTTTCTACCATTTCTAAATTATATAAAGGTTGGAGTGATGATTGCAGTCTCAATAGAGATCTGCAACCAGTTTAATCAAAGGGTATTTTTCCCCTAGACTTATTAAATTTCTAATTTCGAGTAAATATTAATTTTTCCTTTCAGAAAACGATCTGACCATCATTTGTTTGGACTTCATAGCGGCCACCGTGAACTCCCCAAATTCAATTTTGGAATTTTGTATAATGTATTTAATACTCAACCCAGACGTTCAGCGTGAGCTACAACAAGAGTTAGATTATGTTTTGGGTAAGTTTCCTAAATACAAGTCTTGGGTAAGTTTCCTAAATAGGTACATGTTTTGGGTAACTTACCTAAATACATGTTTTGGTTAAGTTTCCTAAATAGACGCTGACTAGTATTGGTCAATGCATTACTTTCTAAAATAAAATTAAATTGGATGAGTTTAAAATTTTGTAACGAAAAAATAGTGGGACCTTTTCTCATTTTTGCCGAATTTTGTGTTGATTCAGTAATTTTTATTTAGTTTTTATTTTAGGTTCCAGAAAAATCAATTTATCTCTGGATAAAAACAATTTACCATATCTTAATGCGGTCCTAAATGAAGTTATACGAATCAATACAATCGCACCAATGACTGCCACTCATAGAAGTACTCAAGATACCAACTTTAATGGATACAATATTCCAAAAGGTAAGTATAAAATGTTGTTGTTGTTGACATTCTTAACGACTCCCACCGTGTCTTCAAGCCAAGGAAGGCGGCCACTCACTCCAACAGGATTTGTCCATAATGCTGACGGCTCTACATTGGTTGAGTTTGACGGACAGTTGAATCAATGATTTACATCATGAGCAGCCAGCATACATAGAGAACAACGATTAGATACTTCAGGGTTCAGCAAAAATTTAGAGCCCAGCTCTTTGAAGAAGTTTCTGGAACAGCACGACTGGGATGAACAGCTCCAACGGCAGAAAAACACAGACATTTATCGTCCGAACAATGTTCATGGTCTTTGGCCGTGCCCGAGGACATGCGTAGCCCCGATGCGAAGAACCAACCATCTTGAGGGCCAGGTTTAAATGTAAAGTATTTGGTTATAAAATTCAATTTTGATGTGTCCTTAGATAATATGGTAATATTAATGTCAGGGTCGTAATCACAGTGGGAGAATCAACCTTTGATTGTCTGATGATTTTGGTTCACTCAGATAGTCATTGGAAGACCATTTCCTGAAAATTTGATAAAAAAGAAAAGAAAAATGGTTGTGTGTACTTATGTACGCGTGAGAGAATACTTCTCTTGAAAAATAAATTTAATAATATTTCAAAAAAACATACTGCCCCACCCGGGAGTGAACTCAGAACCTACCAACTATGAAACCTTGCAACTGAGCCACGATATTCTATATCTATGGATATAGAATGAGAAAATACAATATTTATATTTATCTCTCATCATTTTTTCATAACTTCATCTGTGTTACACTGATGCTGTAAAAATTTTGTGTTACAGGTTACAGATGCGCGCGAATCTTAAAATTTTTTCATAACGCGCTTAAAGAAGTATAACTTCAAGAATTTCGATATTTTTTTTATTAATTTATCAAACATAATTATTTTCCCAAACATTCGTCAAAAACTTTGGTTCCATTTCTTCAATTTGCTTTATTTTCTTCATTTTCCAATTTTCCAAGTTTGTATAAAATAGATCAGTTGAACATTCTGGACCATGCAAATTGTATCGAATGAGCCACTTGTCCAATGTCCACCTTTTTCTGGAATTGAACTGACTGCTTGTACCACCAATGACACAACCATAAGTACGTTGACAGGATTTGCATATAAAATCATTAATGTGATCTTTGAAATTGTAAACAAAAAACATTACCTGGGATTAATTGTGGATGAAAAATTGAAATTCAAACAGCACATGGTTAATTTTTTTTTTTTTTTTTTTAAAAAAAAAAAAATCCTGGGCTCTTCTTTTACTATTTGGTTATTATCACTGAGACCTTTATTTACATCTATTGTGTCCAGTATTTCGATGAGGCGGGGATGAAGTTAAGCCTCCTGGTTACGAATCCAACGACTCAACCTACTGTAGCTCAGAGGATGTCTTACTAAATTTGTTTTCTTTTCAGACACCCTCGTGTTTGTCTCCGTTTGGTCACTCCTCTATGATGACTCAGTGTTTCCTCAACCAGATATATTCAGACCGGAAAGATTTCTCAATTTATACACAAACCAATTAGACAAAGTTCAAATGTTTTTACCATTTGGTACAGGTGAGTTGGTTCTGTTTAGTCATGCTAACCAATCATTAATTTACTCCCGGTGTCCATCACGGAAAGTGATGTTGGTGGAAGGGTTGGGAAGCATATTATGCTACTCTGAGGACACCAGACTAGATGTTGATAATCCCGACCCCTTCCATGTCCATCCGGAAAGTGATGATGGTGGAAGGGTTGGGAAGCATATTATGCTACTCTGAGGACACCGGACTAGATGTTGATAATCCCGACCCCTTCCATGTCCATCACGGAAAGTGATGATGGTGGAAGGGTTGGGAAGCAAATTATGCTACTCTGAGGACGCCGGAGTAGATGTTGGTAATCCCGACCCCTTCCATGTCCATCACGGAAAGTGATGTTGGTTGAAGGGTTGGGTAGCATATTATGCTACTCTGAGGACGCCGAGCTAGATGTTGATAATCCCGACCACTTCCATGTGCATAACGGAAAGTGATGGTGGTGGAAGTGTTGGGTAGCATATTATGCTACTCTGAGGATGTTATAACTTTGGTGTTCACTGCAGCATTGTAGGAACTTTCCAATCTCCTTCTTTAACTTCACTCCCCAATTCTATTTGGGGTTGGCGTTGCTTTCCTTAATTCTACCATGCCACAACCTTCTGTTCGGTGCCAACTCTCTGATGTATAATATACATCAGGACACCCTGATGTATAACCAGTTGAGATTTCATGTTGTTGTTGTTTTTTTCAGGGAAAAGGATTTGTCCAGGAGATTATTTGACCAAACAAATCTTATTAATCTATCTCTCAAACTTCTTACAAAGATATTCTGTACATCGAGTCTACAAAGATGAATCACCAAACACGAGGGCACAAGCTGGATTTGTAAACTCACCAAAACCATTTCGAGTTATTATTAAAGAACGGGTTTGATATTCTGTACATCGAGTCTATAAAGTTGAATCACCAAACACGAGGGCACAAGCTGGATTTGTAAACTCACCAAAACCATTTCGAGTTATTATTAGAGCAGCATCGCCTTTTTGTTTCGAAACATTTCGCAACGTTGCAAAACGTTTCCAGGCAATGTTTCAGTCAGTGGGATTCGATCTCATTTGATTCTGTACAAACAGTGGATCATGAAACGTTGCGAAATAAAATTTCGCAATAAAATGTTGCGCGCAGTAGGAAAGCAGCTTTAAAGAACGGGTTTGATATTATCTTTTTTTTTTTTTTTTTAATTTTAGCTTATCGTATCTTCAACATCTATTGATCATTCGAGACGGAGGTTTTGCCCCCCATTCGCTAGAAACTTGCAAACGAGCTACCCATATTGAACTCAACCAACCTGGGTTGGGCCGGAAAAATAATGGGTGTTCACGTCGGGTCGCGGACAGCATCACAACGCCGCGACCCGACGTGAACACCCACATGGTACAACCGCACTGGAAGTTGCTTAATTTCGGTGATCGAATCAGTGACGCCATAGACGTTGGCTAGATATTGTAGCTTTTATCGAAAATACACAAGTGAAGAATATAATTAATTAATTATATTATAAAACGCAAAGCCCAGTTGGTATACTGACGTACTGACTGACTGACTGATTGACTGACTGATTGACTGACTGAT
>JAAEEI010000920.1:62913-73771 GCA_012654025.1 Pachypsylla venusta
AGACACACACACGGACCAATGGCTAAAACTCGAGATTCGGGTTCTGGGGACCCCAAAACGTGTTTTAGCATTGAAAACTCGACATCGAAAATTTCAGCCCATTACAATACTTTACTTTTTATAGGATAAGGAATATAGAAAAAAATCGTCGTAACTTTGCACTTTGTTATGTAAGTATCCCAAAAAGTGTTTTCTGCGTGACATTGAAAAAGAAGCACAGGGTTAGATGATATACACTCGCGTTTCACATTTGATGGCTTAACCCGAAAAAAAAATTCGGGGGGCTATAGCCGGCCAGCCCCCCTCCCCTTGTGTACGCCCCTGGTACTGTACGACGTCATCTCGAACATGGCAAGGATCATAAACAATAGAAATCATATTGCCAGAGATGAAGGTCGACAGCAGTATAAAGTCCTAGGAGATTTCCTAAGAGGGAATCAGATCAGTTTTAGACATAGGAAGTGCTCCGAACGATAAAGACCAGCGCCTGTTTCACCACATTTATAAGATCTGATCAAGTGTTACATCAAACTTCCTACAACTGTATCGAGCAGACTTCCTCAATCATCTCACAAAGCTCTCTCAATATATGATATGCGATAAAACAAATATATTGGTTCTTACGGGAGTGTGTTAATTGCTCGATCAGCAGACTCCCATAAGAATGTATTTGTTTTTTCTTTGCTTATAAACAATGTGCTGATATGGTATAAGATAAGTATCTTATCAATACACTAGCAACTCAGTAAAAGTAAATTCAAATTTTTCAGTATGCCATATAATTCAATTAAAGGCCATATTATTAAACTCCACTTAAGTGTGAGTTGTCACTCCGACTACAAATTAGCGAAGTGGTAACTCACACTTGTAAAATTTCTGTTTTTATATTATAATAAAATTGCATGTTTTTTTCACATTTTTAAAATACAAATCAGACACTCAAGTGATAATGACCACTCCATCTCGCACTCTAAGGGCCATATTTTAAATCTCCACTTGAGTATGAACTGAAGTGGTCACTACCAATTGATTGTCTGATTTGTATTTTAAAAAAATGTTCTGACCAAAAAAATTACCTACATGTATTTTATTATGATATAAAAATAGAAATTTTACAAGTGCGAGTGGCCACTTCACTAATTTTGTAGTCGGAATGACAACTCACACTTAAGTAGAGTTTTATAATATGGCCCTAATTCTTTTGGCTAAGTTGTAAGCTTTCAAATACAACTTAGCCAAAAGAATGGTCAGAAATTATTTGTCGTGAACAAGCTTTCACTACAATCTGTAATATTAACAGTCTATTTCCACTTGATATTGATATGTCGTACATAGATAACTAGGTGAAGAAAAAAAATATATGAAAAACCATGAAATGATAGGTATTTTGACGAAAGAGAATGTAAAAACATTAGACATGATCACATGAAAAGAAATTCTGAACGACTCATTTCATGAATAGAACCAAAGCGAAGTGAATGCAAAATATAGATCGGAAGCCAAGAACAGAAGAAGAAAAAAAACACACTTACCAAATATGAACAAAAGAAACGAAAAAATAAGGAAACAGCAAAATCTACAAAAATAACAAAAAATTAAATTAAAAAAATAATAGCATGGTACTCTGGTTGGGAATAAAAAATATTAATCTTTTAAAATTAGGTATTCGGTTCCAGTTAAGAAACAAAATTGGATTGTATACAAATCTCTCAGTCTGACGAACTTTCTGCCCAATATTGGCATTTTCATTGTTGCTATACTTCAAAAACACTTCCTCCATAAGTTTAAAATCATTTGCAAAGTTACAGGTCCCACGCCGACAAATCTAAATGATGTCCAAATTTTGAAATATCGGCTACCAAAGTTCCGCCCCTGATAATGTCAAAAAAACGTAACCTGAGAAGATGTACTATTTTAAATTATAAAATCATCATCACAGGTTAACAGCCATGGGGCTGGTTTGCAACAACTCGCCATGAGTTGTTGATATTTGACAATCCTTACGGATAATGCAAATGCAGAAGCTTCTTCTTGCTTTCTGCATGAGTAATGGAAGAGATATCGTTTCCGACCTTTCCCTTAGTTATCTTTTATGACTGTTGGGTTGGACCCGAATTTTGACACCACCAGCAACATTTATTTAGATCTATTGTGACTAGCGACAGGGATGAAGTTATATTCGAACCAACAGCCTCCTGGTTACGAATCCACCGCCTCAACCAATTGAGGCTGTATCTTTTTAAAATACTTTAATAATAATAATATATATATGTCGCAGTAAACTTGTTGAATCAGTAATTCTATAAAATTCCTAGGGATTTAGTCAAATCAGGGTAAATAGACGAAGGCGAGGATTTTTGACAAATTTACTGAAATGCTTTAGGGATTTTATAAAAATTCGGATAATAGGTTAGGTTATAAAATCCCTAAAGCTTTTCAGTAAACTTGTCAAAAATCCTCGCGTTCGTCTATTTTTCGTTATAAAAACTCGGATAATAGGTTAGGTTATAAAATCCCTAAAGGTTTTCAGTAAACTTGTCAAAAATCCTCGCGTTCGTCTATTTTCCGTAAGTTTACTGCGGGATATATATATAAATACATATTCTGTACTATTTAATATACCTAATCAAATGATAAGCATTTTCAAACTAAAAAACGGAAACAAAATAAATAAATCAAATAATAAATATTTAGGTTTTTTTTTAAGTGGAGAACTATGATTTAATTGAAAATAAATAATAATCAAAAAAAGCATCTACAAAAAATAAAAATAATAAAATAAAATTAGATTTATAAGGCACATTATATCGATTTTTTTTTAAGGAAAGATTTTTCAATTTGAATTCCCACTTTATCGACTTTTCCAAAAAAAATTCATGAAAATATCGAAGGACGAAAATTCAAACTGAACAATATTTGTTTCAAAAAACCTAATTAGACAAGTACATTCAAACAAACATAAGGCCGGCCATACACGCACCGATAATTCTGTCGTGTATGGCAGGATCTGCACAGATTTTGTCTCCGATTTTCAGATCTGTGCCTGCCATACACGATAGACTAGTCTAAGACACATTACACGATCATTGGCAATGTCCAGTACCAGAATGATACTCATGTAAGGTGCCCTTATCAGCAGTGGTGGATTTAAACTTTCGTCAACCCCTAGGAAATTTAGAACTTGCCGCCTCTATTTTTCAAGAAATGCAATTTTCGCATCTGCGGACCAAAGTAACTGTGCTTCCCATTTCTAGATGCAGGTTAGTTTAAAATCGATTTCTATGAGATTACCGTACCCAAGTTTTTTTTTCGGGGGGGGGGGGGNTTTTTTTTTCGGGGGGGGGGGGGTCGAAGGATTGACAGCCAAACCAGGACTATCACCTGAAAATGATGATTATGGAAGATGATGTTGATGTTGTTGTTGATGGTGGTGGCGATGATGTTGAGTTACACCTTATAATATTCCATAAGTTATACATAAAAAAATAATGAAATTTCGGGTGGTTCCGGACCTCATGATCCCCACCCCAGGGTACGGCCTTCGTTACCGGAAAGGTTTTTAATAGTCTTGTCTGGAACTGTGATGGTAAACATGGCAGGTCGTCCTAGTGCTTTTAACACGTTGCAGTTGTAGGGGGACATGTTAGTGGTACAGAAGGCCCTGCTACTGAGTTTTAAAACCAAGGATCTACTCTTAAATTTGATTCCCTTGTAATATTTCAATAACCTCTGATATTTATATTAAAAAAATTTAGACCAATTTTTTTTTCGAATCTAAAATTTTTTTCAACAGATTTAAAAAAAAAAAATATCAAGGTTTATTAGAGTCAAATCATGAAAACTTGATTCCAGAAGAAAGAAAAAACCTTAGAAAGTTGAAGAACGACAGAAAAAGGTATTAAAATTTGCCAGCGTCTGACACGTTGAATATACCAGTTCCCGTTGGATTACTGAAGTTAAGCAACGTCCAGCGAGGTTGTATAATGTGATTGTCCAAGTGGATTCGGTATTTTTCCGAGCCATTCCAGGCTGTTTGAGGTCAATGTGGGTAGCTGGTATGCAAGTTTCCAGCGAATGGAGAGTAAAAACCCGTCTTGAATGACAAATAGATGTTAAAGAGACATTAAGCCAAAAACATATTTGTGATTGAAAGATTTGAAGATTTTTTTTTCTACCTTTTTCCTTAATATAGGTAGTAGGTATTTCCTGTCAACAATTCTAAAAAAAAAAAAAAAAATTGCATCAAAAATGGCAATATACAGGGTGTCCATAAAGTCTCACCTCACCCCCCGTATCTCGAGAATGGCTGAAAATATAAGAAAACGCAAAAACACGTATCCCTTAGATTTTAGGAGGACTAATTTTTAAAGGTCTCTTTTAATACGAGTTCATTACAGAAAACCAGAGCTCTCTAGGATCTACTGTTCACGAATTACAGGGTGGAACATGTGACATGGACCCTTTGGTCTAAGAAAGATCGAACTCCGCGGCCGATTGGAACACTATTAATCCCCCTAAAATCTAAGGGATACGTGTTTTTGCGTTTTCTTATATTTTAGTCATTCTCTAGATACGGAGAGTGGGGTGAGACTTTATGGACACCCTGTATTATAAATAATGGAAAGAGGGCCCATTTTCTGTCGAATTTCATTTTACAAAAATAANTTGCAAAGTACTTCCAATTCTATTTTCTTTCTGAAAATATATCACAAGATGGGGGTTCGTATTTAAAAAACAAAAGGTGGACCCCCTGGGGGCCACTTGGGACCTGGCCCTGAAAAATTATTTACACCATCAGATGGTTTAATTTGGGATAAAATAACATGCAAAATTTCAAAACTCCACATAAAGCCGTTCAAAAGATATTCAGGCGGTCTCGGGCTTTTGGTACATAAAACATAAACGTACATAGGTACATAAAAAATAAAAGAATTTTCTTTGGCTAAGATCAATCAGACGCAAAAATCGTTCCCAAATATTTTTGGTCCTTCATCAGTATCAGCAATACTGTTGTTTGTACTCACCACTGATGGGGAAATCATACAGGGTGAGTCATTGTACAGGGTGAGTCATTGTACAGGGTAAGTCATTTTAAAGGACATAGACAAATATTTCTCTTCCCCAGGAAAAACATTTCTAAATTTCTACAAAGTTTTCTTTTTGTGATATTTTTACACGTTGTGTAGGAAAAACAGGTACTCCGTGCCTTTCACATGAAACAAAAATGCATTTTTTTTTTTCCTATAACAATGTTGAACGAGGTTTACTAATTATGCCAAAGATATCGTAGGTAGATACTTAAATTTTTTTTTTTTTAAAAAAAATAATAATAATTCTAAATACTGAGATTTTCAAATGATAAAAACATATGAGAAAATTAAATGAAATAAAATTAAAGCTAATAAAATAAATATCTAATCATTACACATCAAGCTAAAAAATCTATAATCAAAAAAAATAATTAATTAAAAAGAAAAAAATATTAATACACGTCAAGCTAAAATAATAATAATAAACAAATAATTAATTAAAAAAAAAAAACTAAATTATCAATGAGCATCTACAAAATGATAAATTGAAATATATATAAATAAAATCATCTAATATAAATGAACTACGATTAGAAATAATTATATTAATACAAAAGGAAAAGTTTTAGTTAACCGAATTCATTTTTTGATAAAATGAAAATCGATCTTAATAATTATAATTTTGGGTCAAATTTTATCCTTTTTCTTACATTTCCATCCATATCACCACATCTATTACCATTGTCATCATCCAGGTCTTTCCTATCTGCCATTTCTTTGTTTTCTATACTATTACTTTCCATATCTTCTACATGTTCTTTAACTAAATCATCATAATAATTTCTTTTATCTTATTTTGTTAGCATCAGCTCGTTTGCCTTTTCTTATATTTTCATCTATATTACTTATCATGACTTTTACCATTTTCATCATCGGACTCTTCCCTATCATTGCTTTCAATCCTTCATGATCTTTACCTATATCATTATCATTTCTCTTATCTATTTGAATTAGTATCAGCTAGTTTGATTATAATTTCGTGTCACTATTTCTCCTTTTTCTTACATTTCCATCTATATCACCACAACTATTACCATTTTCATCATCCGGGTCTTCCCTATCTATTATTTCCGTATTTTCTATGCCACTAATATCCTCCTTACTTTCAATCCTTCATGATCTTTACCTAAATCATTATCATTTCTCTTATCTATTTGAATTAATATCAGCCAGTTTAATTAGAATTTCGTGTCACTATTTCTCCTTTTTCTTACATTTCCATCTATATCACCACAACTATTACAATTTTCATCATCCGGGTCTTCCCTATCTATTATTTCTGTATTTTCTATGCCACTAATATCATCCTTACTTTCAATCCTTCATGATCTTTACCTATATCATTATCATTTCTCTTATCTATTTGAATTAGTATCAGCTGGTTTGATTATAATTTCGTGTCACTATTTCTCCTTTTTCTTACATTTCCATCTATATAATCCTTACTTTCAATCCTTCATGTTCTTTACCTATATCATTATCATTTCTCTTATCTATTTGAATTAGTATCAGCCCGTTTGATTATAATTTCGTGTCACTATTTATCCTTTTTCTAACATTTCCATCTATATCACCACAACTATTACCATTTTCATCATCCGGGTCTTCCCTATCTACTATTTCTCTATTTTCAATACCTCTACTTTCATTTTCATGTTCGCCTACACGTTCTTTACCTAAATCATCATAATTTCTTTTATCTACACTCTTATCTGGTACAAGTTTAACATAAATTTCATCATCCTCATCATTATTTATTATTTTATTTGTGGTTGTATTATTATTAATATATTTATATTTTTTATTTAAATACCTTTCAGCTGCTACACTTTCCATTGTACGTCTCATTAGAGGATATTGATTTAATACACAATTAAAATGTTCAACACTTAATGAAAATAAATTACAATATGTTTCTGCACGAACACTAGCAACTCGTCTTGCATTTGTGAGAAGACAGATTTCACCAAAATAAGAACCATCTGAGAGAGATGTTGCTATATCTCCATTTGCCATGACGATATCAACAATACCTTCTTGTATGAAATACATTTTATTACCAATTGTTCCTTCTTTTATAATAATATCACCTGAAAAAGAGGAAAGATATTTATGATGTAGATTAATTCAATAATACGTCTATGGCACGTTAAATACACCAGTTCCCGTTCGATCACTGAAGATAAGCAACGTCCAGCAAAATTGTACCATGTGGGTGTTCCCGTGGGTTCGCGGCCTCGTGATGCTGGCTATTTTTCCGGCCCAACTCAGGCAGGGTGAGGTTAATGCGTGTAGCCGGTTTACAAGTTCCCAGCGAATGGAGGGTAAGAATGACCAATAAATATGTTAAAGAGACGTGAAACAATTTTTTTTTTTTTTTTAAGAAAAAAAATGGTTTCCAATTAAAATTTAAATCTAACTGGGGAGAGAAGTGTACTTTTTTAACAACCCATGACGTGGCGCGCCGAATTTTGCTTCATATTTTATTTTATTGTTAAGAAATTTTTGAGGGAATTACAATAGAGTCAATATTCCAGGAATGTGTCATTGATATAAAAACACATCAAATGACCTTCAATATTCCAGGAATGTGACATTGATATGAAAACACTTCAAATTACCTTTCAATATTCCAGGAATGTGTTATTGATATAAAAACACATCAAATGACCTTCGCATTTAATTCTTAGAGCCTATAGATTACGCAGAATTAAGGCATTTATATGACAGGCCGTGCCCATCAGCCTTTTGCTGTCTTCTTTTCTATGTGTGTAATGGCGTGAATTAAAATTTTATATAAAAAAAAGGTTCCAGAATTGTATTATTATTATTAATAATTTGGTAATAGATTTTCACATTTTGATCGAATAAATTGACAGAAAACTTAATTATCCTTCAGTGTACAAAATTTCAATTCAATTTAAGAAAAAATGAGCACAGTATATTGATCCAAACTTGAGGCCACGAAATTCTACACCGCGAGCTCTTTCCAGAAAATCAAGGGCGTGCGTTATGGAGTGTTAAATCGATAAAATTTGTCCTGAACGATCGACAAAATAATATGGATGGAATGAAGCATTAGAAATTAAGTTTACCTGGTTGGAAGACCTCATACTTAAGCTTAGTGACAACATCAGAAACAAAATTGGAATCGGCGTTAGCAAAGAAAGGCACAGAAGCAACTAAAGATCTACAATTGTAGTTAATAACATCCTGGAAAAAATAGAGAAATATTTGTTAGAAATGTCAAAAGAAAAAAATACTTGCCCTGATAACAATATTCACACACTTACTTCTCAACGTTTTACCGATAATTCACCAACACAGCTTCTTCGTCGAAGAATTTGCTCTGATAACTATATTCACACACATTTACTTCTCTAAGTTTCTCCGATAATTCACCAAGAATAGCTTCTTCATCGAACAATTTACACTGATACCAATAATCACACACTTACTTCTCTAAGTTTCTCCGATAATTCACCAAGAATAGCTTCTTCATCGAACAATTTACACTGATAACAATAATCACACACTTACTTCTCTAAGTTTCTCCGATAATTCGCCAAGAATAGCTTCTTCATCGAAGAATTTTCCCTGATAACGATGTTCAAAGTATTCTGTAATTCGTTGTCTCATTTCTCTCGGTAACTTTCTATAGGCCATATATTCTTCCACTTGTTTCACCTGCAATCATAAAGGGATTAGTAGAGTTTAAGGCTATGCCCAGATTACCGCGCGGGATCAAATGAACAAATCGATACAAGTTTGTAGATTTGTAGAACTAGTACCGCGCGATAATGTAGACAATATGCACTATTTAGATAGTTCTTGTGACGCGCGGTTCGTTGTGCCGCACGATATCGCGCGATCATCTGAAATAATTTAAGGCCGGCCATACACGCACCGATAAGACTGTGCAAACTTGTATGTACAGACTTATCTGCGCAGACAATTCTGTCGTGTATGGCAGGATCTGCACAGATTTTATCTGAAAATCGGAGACAAAATCTGTGCAGATCCATTCCATACACGACAGAATTGTTTGCGCAGATAAGTCTGTTTACACAGTCGGTGTAAACAGACTTATCGGTGCGTGTATGACCGGCCTAAAGAAGAAGAATCTTTTAGAAGAGATCGCCTGGAACAAACTCAGTAGCTTAGTTGTTGATGTCGATGAATTCGTAAACTGTGTATGACAGAATAGTCCGTGTGTATGAACGATGTACCAAAACTTCCTCTTTTAAATTGATACCGCTAGAGGTTGTTGGGGTTTTTTTTTCCAGAGTTCCAGATTAGATATTTTTTCCAGTCAGAATATTTTAGAGATTCTTCGGAGACAGTAGTATCCGAAGCCGATCATTCTGTTTAGTATTGCTTGAGGTGGAAAAAATGTCAAAATTTGGAATCATGACAAATCTTAGTGTGATACCACATTTAGAAATAAATTTAAACATTTTAGAAGAGTTGTTCTCTCTAATACAAGTAATATTACAAGAGGGAAGCTTGGCTCCCTCTCCCAAACCTAATAAATCGTAGCAAAACTAGATCCCAAGTAGTAGTAAAGCAGAGACACCCAGTCACTGCCGAACTAACATAGGAAAGTACTGTACGACCTCAATTCGGTCATGAGAAGAAAGATAAACAAATGAAATGAGAATGCAGAAATGTAGGTTGGCAGTAGTTTAAAGTCATATGACTTTTCCTATTGGGGAATCAGATAAGTTTTAGACATAGGAAGTGCACAAGCTCCGAACGACCAACACCAGCGCCTGTTTCACCACAATTATAAGATCTGATCAAGTGTTACATCAAACTTCCTTCCATCGTATCCAGCAGACAAAGGTCCTCTCACTAACATCTCTAAGTCATCACAATCAACATCCCACCCAGCTCACAAAACTTTTAAGTCTCTCACAATATACCTGCCTCGGTAGCTCAGTAATTAAGTGCTCGCCTGGTAAATAGGAGGGCTGCAGGATTTTTTTCTTATTAATTTGAGTATTTGACCACAAAAAAATAGAGGTCTAGAGGTATTTAGGTGGTAGAAAATTTCTCACGCATTAACCTCGCCTTCCAATCAAGAGTCAACATTTTTTTTTTGTAGGGTCTGTATTCAAATAAATGTTTTAATGTGATCTGCCTTTCGGGTTATATTATGATGTTCGATTGACATTCTCAATCTCTGGCTACCAACGGAAATGATGATTGCAGTATTGATAATCTATTATTATTGATTAAACTATAACTTACCCTTTCACGATATTGTCTTCTGGAAGAATCTAAACTTTGAATCAAATTGGTTGCATGTCCTAAAAATAATGCATAACAAGTAGCTCCACTAATCATAGAAAGCATTGTCAACCACATGTCTGTTAAGCTTTGAGGAGGGAATCGTCCATAACCTATACAAAGCATGTGAGACATTGCTTTAAATAATGCCCAAGAGTATTGTTCCAACCAATAAGCTTCCTGAAATAGAGAAGAGAAAATGATCCAATCAAATTCATAGAATTAAGGAGGTAATCGTCCATAACCTATACACAGCATGTGAGACATTGCTTTAAATAATGCCCAAGAGTATTGTTCCAAACAATAAGCTTCCTGAAATAGAGAAGAGAAGAAAAAATGATCCAATCAAATTCATAGAATTAAGGAGGCAATCGTCCATAATCTATACAAAGCATGTGAGCATTGCTTAAATAATGCCCAAGAGTATTGTTCCAACCAATAAGCTTCCTGAAATAGAGAAGAGAAGAAAAAATGAT
>JAAEEI010000921.1:6357-16553 GCA_012654025.1 Pachypsylla venusta
TATTTGTGAACGTTAGTGAACTCCACTTTTGACCCCGGTATACATTCCGAAATGCACTTGAATGTGTGTATATATGTGTGTTTGTTACGCGATACAAGCCACCAATTTTGGACAAAATTTGGTATACATAGGTATTTAGGACATGAAGGAAATTTGCTGTATAGTTTTTGGGGGCCCTGGTCCCACGAGGGGGGGCGGGGGCACCATATTGTGTTTTTTAATAATGATTTTTATCTCTTTAGCGGTTTGTTGTAGAAACGTAAAATTTTGATGTGTTATGGCTGGTGTTAAGGGCTTTTCGAATTTGAAAATTTTGGGGGGCTCTGGCTCCCCGGCGGCCAGGTGGCCCAATGTTTTTGTTTTTTTAAAATGATTTTTTTAAATTTGATTAAGTTATTTTTTCTATAAATGACTACAACTCTAACGTGAACACCTGATCATATTGATCCACTAGTAATGCATGGTGCGGCAATTAGTATTTCCAGATTCGAAAAAGCTGGCAAATAAAAACGAAATAAGATATTTGAAAAATTATTTTGTATTCTGTAAACTTGTGTCTCCTATTTTTTTTTTTTTTTTTTTTTTTTTTTTTTTTTTTTTNTCCTTTTTTTTTTTTTTTTTTTTATTTATTTATGATATGTAAAAAATGTCGTCCAAATGACGGCCTTGGCGAGTGATGCAGATTTTGAGTCTTTCGCGGAAGTTTTCCATGACTCTCGTCAGCATACGAGCATCAATTTGGATGATTTCTTCCAGAATTGCCTCCTTTAACTCTTCAAAGGTCCCAGGGCGATGTTCGAAGACCTCAGCCTTGAGGTAACCTCACAGGAAGAAGTCACAGTGACTCAAATCCGGCGACCGGGGAACATATCCTGCGGAATCTCATGAGAACAATTGGCTGCATGGGTGGTAAGGGGAAGAAAGCCCCTTACCAGTAAGCCCCTTTAGGCTGAAAGCCTAAAGCTGATGATGTGGTCCTAAAGTTGTGAACCCACCTCAAAATTGTTTTTCGATCAGGAACTGGATCCATGAAGTGCAAACTATACCTTGTGCGGAACGCCCTCTTTTTTTAAAAAAAACAGCTGGACAACAAACGTATGATGTTCGCGGACCAAACCATTTCGACACCTAAAAACTAGATGTCATTTCTTGTTGAATATCACAAACCCCACGCTCCTCCCACTATTACTTCCCCTCCAACGATTTTTTGAAATGTGGGAGAACTAATTGCCGCACCCTGTATTAAACTGTAAGTGTTTATTTTTTGATTCCCAAGTCAGATGACCTTCAAATTAACTCCAAAGGGAGTTGTATTTGTTAGAATGCATATTTTTTCCTTATTGATATAAAGTCTGAATGATAAAAAATCGCTCGATATAAGAAGGCTTCCTTGGAACAACTTTTTTTGATTTATTATTTTCAATAATGAATAGTCACGAGAGACAAAAAGTACCCCCACTTCCCCCCAAAAAATTTAAGAAAAAATAGCAGATTGACCAGTACAGTTTGTTGATGGGGCCAGTTTGTCCATTTATCTGCACGGAAAATGTTACACATTTAGGATGCTATTTCGTGGATGGCACGCATATTTTCGTGCGGTGGAGAAACAAAGGTCCAACCGATCACTTCCTTTAGGGCGCTGGAAGTTTTTCGGTCTCTACTTTCAGATTTATAAAAGACATTTTTTAGTCAAAAATCGGAGAAAAAACTCTTAAGTATCACTAAGAACAGTTTTGACACCCCAAATGATACCCTAAATACACATTCTGTCATAATTACGTTTCAAGGTAGAATCCAAAAATAGAAAGAAAAAAATACATTTGTCCGCCGCCTGGGTGCAATCGAATACACCCTTGACGGTTTTTGGCGCTTTTTAGTGGTTTTCACTAATCTTTTCTAAAAAATAAATGGTATGAACTAGGAACTTAAAATGATGTGTATCATATTTGGAGTCTCAGTATGGTTCGAAACATTTGGGTGCAATCAAATATACCGCCGGCGGTTTTTACCGCTTTTTGACGGTTTTCATTAATCCTGTCTAAAAAGAGAATGGTTAAGACATCAAATTTGGTATATATGCATGTCAAATTTGGGGTCTAAATTTACGCCCCAGATTTGAAATCGTCCCGAGAAAAAAAATCACCCTCCCTTAAAAATTTTGTTTTGGGGGATTTATCATTTTAGCCAGTAAAATAATAAACCCATTTGTCACATTGGCAGAGTTGTAACTCAGCCGACTGGCAATAAATATAAGTTCCTATATAGCACCGAACGACTCTTTTTGTAACACTGGACGCTAATAATCTTGTTCCAGTTGCTGTGCAAAGTAACAGCTTTTTATCAGACATTGCTGTCCGAGGTCCTGTGGAGAGAAAACGGACGCATTTTCCAACCCTCAAGAATAGAAGAACTTAATAATCAAGAATAGAAAACTTAATGATCTACACCAATAATTAGCCGAAACGCCTATGATTAAATTTTCCTCCTGGCAGAACATCATAAGAATAGAAAACTTAATGATCCACACCAATAATTAGCCGAAACGCCTATGATTTAATTTTCCTCCTGGCAGAACATCATCAAGAATAGAAAACTTAATGATCTACACCAATAATTAGCCGAAACGCCTATGATTAAATTTTCCTCCTGGCAGAACATCATAAGAATAGAAAACTTAATGATCCACACCAATAATTTGCCGAAACGCCTATGATTTAATTTTCCTCCTGCCAGAACATCATCAAGAATAGAAAACTTAATGATCCACACCAATAACTAGCCGAAACGCCTATGATTTAATTTTCCTCCTGCCAGAAAATCATCAAGAATAGAAAACTTAATGATCCACACCAATAATTTAATTAGCCGAAACGCCTATGATTTAATTTTCCTCCTGGCAGAACATCATCAAGAATAGAAAACTTAATGATCCACACCAAGAATTGGCCGAAACGCCTATGATTAAATTTTCCTCCTGGCAGAACATCATCAAGAATAGAACTTAATCATCAAGAATAGAAAACTTAATGATCCACACCAAGAATTGGCCGAAACGCCTATGATTAAATTTTCCTCCTGCCCGAACATCATCAAGAATAGAACTTCATCATCAAGAATAGAAAACTTAATACTCCAAACCAAGAATTATCCGAAACGCGTATGATTAAATTTTCCTTCTGACAGAACATCATCAAAAATAGAAAACTTAATGATCCACACCAAGAATTAGCCGAAACGCCTATGATTAAATTTTCCTTCTGGCAGAACATCATAAAGAATAGAAAACTTAATGATCCACACCAAGAATTAGCCGAAACGCCTATGATTAAATTTTCCTTCTGGCAGAACATCATCAAGAATAGAAGAAATAATTTCTTCGAAATAATTTCAAAGAAATTTTGAGTCAAAATTGATCAAAATCAATCTATCTTCAACTATCATTAATCAATGTGTTACACCCGGTAGAAATAATTGAATGTTAAAATAATATCATTTCATGATGTATCATGCGAGGAAATCCTAACTAAAGAAAAATATGAACTTGTTAACAATATATTTGTCTGGTATAACACCCTGTATATTTTTGGTACTAAATATGTAACTCTGCTTGTTTTAGTGATTAAAATGACAGCTCATACGTTCGTATCCGTTCAATAATTCGGAAAATATATAACACGTGCAACAAATAAATACCCCCAATTTAGAGGGTTCTTGGAAATTTGGGACTGAAAGACCAATTGAAGGACAATATAAGTAACAAAAGGAATATCTGCCAATCACGAGAAAAAAAATGAGCTATCGTTCATCAAAATCGGTCCAGTAGTTTTGGCTGTAGGTGCGTCAACATCAAAGAAGAAGAAGAAGAAGCAGCAGGAGCAGACGATGAGAAAAAAGAAACCTTTTCAGAAGCCTATATCTTCGATTTGACTTGATGGATTTTGTTGAAACTTCATACACTTCGTCTCTGAGTTCGCCTCATACGTAGGAAATAATAATTTTTATCCTAAGGTGTGTAGTTTTTCCTCTGGAAGTAGCTGTACTACACAGAGCAAGTCCTTATGCAATGTCCAGGTTAGAATCATTGTATCAGATGCTCGACCCAACTAAGTACTGAACTTGGTTGGAGCAGTCGGCCAAGTTCATAATGAACTCTCACCCTATTGAGGTGAGCTTTAGATAATTATTGCAACTACACAGAGCAAGTCCTTATGCAATGTCCAGGTTAGAATCATTGAATCAGATGGTTGTTTTGGAAGTCTTCCAGAATTTGAAAGTGCATGGTATATTTTCAAGGTCCTGGTTTCGTAGAGCCATCTCATTGTTCCAAAGATATGCGATAAAAAAAATATTCCAATAAATAAAATGTATGAATATTTAATCGGAGACATTAATCTTAAACCGGTATACTAGAACTGATTTTCAAAACGAGTTCTATTCTTGGTTATGTTCTGCCAGAAGGAAAATTTACTCATAGGCGTTTCGGCTAATTCTTGGTGTGGATAATTAAGTTGTCTATTCTTAAAGATTAATTTCTTCTATTTTTGATGATGTTCTGCCAGAAGGAAAATTTCCAGAATATGCTTAGCGGACCAGAAGTAATTGTGTGGAACTTGGTTCCGCCGTTATCCGCTGCCAGAGGTACCTGGGATACATTTTGAAATTTACTGATAACTTTATGTATATTATTAAAAAAATGTGTATTTAGAGTATCATTTGGGGTGTCAAATCTGCTCTTAGTGATACTTAAGAATTTTTTCTCCAAATTTTGACTAAACATTTCTTTTAAAAATATGAAAGTACAGGACGAAAACGTCCAGCGCCCTCAAGGAAATGACCGGTTGGACCTGAGTTTCTCCACTAGACTTTGTCATAGTTGGATTTTTTTTCTCTCCAAATTTTGACTTCAAAATTTCTTTTTCAAATCTGAAAGTACAGGCCGAAAAACATACAGCGCCCTGAAGGCAATGATCGGTTAGACTTTGGTTTCTCCACCGCACGAATATATGCGTGCCCAGGGTGTCTACCAAATCGTCAAAGTAAAATTTCCTGACTTTTCCAGGTTTTTCAGTCTGCTTTTACAGATTTTCCAGTGTACTTTTACAAAATTTTGTCTCTCCCATCTGACTTCAAAAAACACAATATTGGGGCACAGGGACCCCAAAAACTATACAGCAAATTTCCTTCATATCCTAAACATGTATACCAAAATTTTCGAGAAAAATGAAAATAAGCGCCGCAGGCGAAATTTTTCAGGAAAAGCATGTTCACGCATAAAATTGGCCATTGAGATAAAAAAAAACTCAATTTGAAGAATTCCCTGACTTTTGGCGTTTTTTCCTAAATTCCCTGACTTTTCCCTGACATTTTCCAGTCTCCTAAAATTCCCTGACAATTCCAGGAATTTCCAGTCTGGTAGACACCCTGGTACCATTATCCACGAAATAGCATCCTAAATGTGAGAAATTTTCTGTGCAGATCCTTAGTGCTAAAGAAAGGTAATACTTCCACATTTAAATGGACAAATAGTCCCTATATATTGGATCTAGTAGTCTAGTGAGTTCACCTGGTGGATCCAGGTGATCAGGTGTTCACGTTAGTGTTGTAGTTTTTTATCGAAAAAATATCTTAATCAAATTTTAAAAAATCATTTTCAAAAAAAAATAGAATATTGGGCCCCCGGCTCCACGGGGAGGCCCAGGGCCCTCAAAGTTTTCAAAATAAAAAAACCCTTAACCCTAGGATTGCCAAGCTCTATTTAGTTACGTGCATTGGCAAGGGGGGGGGGGGTACAAATTGCCCGCAAACAAAATAAAAGATAAAATGATTTTTTTATTATAATCAGTCGCTATTACTTTTTTTATAAACTAAAAAAATATAAACTAAATCAATTATTATCTTACATATCACAAATATACATACATACACATATACAAGTGCATTTCGGGATTTATACCGGGGTCAAAAGTGGAGTTCACTAACGTTCACAATAACATTTCTAGTACAGTAAGCATACAGTACTGATGGTCAATCTGCTATTTTTTCTTCATGCATTTTTCAAGTTAGACAAGAGGCAATTGAAGAATATTTTGACATTACAAGCACCCCCCCCACCACATCATAACAAACATAACTTTTCCTTCATTTGAAATTGAAAGGAAAAATTTGTCCACCATCAGAAAAGAAAAAAAAAAAAAAAAAAAAAAACTTGTTTTAAAACTTGTCAGAAAATTTACGAGTTCTGTCTTCCCTCCTTTCCTCCACAATTCGGTCTCCTTTCTTTCTGACCAAGCATGATAAAGTAAACTTACAAAATATATTTTTTTATATAAAAAAATATAAATAAATAAAATAAAATACCGCAAACACATTTCATTCAATTGAACCATTATAAGGGTGATGTCAGGAAAGCACAAATCTTCTTCTGTTGAACAGACGTAGAGAAGAACAGATTGACCAGAGCAATGCAATATTTTATCTATATTGACATATTTATATGTACTAGTGGATCAAGATGATTAGTGTTGTTCTTGTGATTAGTGTTTATAGAAAAAAAATATCTTAATCAAATTTTAAAAAATCATTTTCAAAAAACAAAATATTGGGCACCCTGGGCCCCCAAAATAGAAAAGCCCTTAACACCAGCCATAACATATCAAAATTTTACTTTTCTTAAACAAACCGCTAAAAAGATAAAAATCATTTAAAAAATACAATATTGGACCTCTGGGACCCCACGGTGGGCCCAGGACCCCCAATATACAGGAAATTTCCTTCATGTTCTAAACATGTATACCAAATTTCGTCAAAATCGGATGAAAATTGTGACTTGTATCGCGTAACAAACATACACATATACAAGAGAATTTCGGGATGTATAGCGGGGTCAAAAGTGGAGTTCACTAACGTTCACAAACATACATACACATATACAAGTGCATTTCGGGATGTATACCGGGGTCAAAAGTGGAGTTCACTAACGTTCACAAATATACATACATACACATATACAAGTGCATTTCGCGATGTATACCAGGGTCAAAAGTGGAGTTCACTAACGTTCACAAATATACATACATACACATATACAAATGCATTTCGGGATGTATACCGGGGTCAAAAGTGGAGTTCACTAACGTTCACAAATATACATACATACACATATACAAGTGCATTTCGGGATGTATACCGGGGTCAAAAGTGGAGTTCACTAACGATCACAAAAATATCAAAAATTTGATATTATTACATTTCAAGGTACGTACAATCCAAAAATCGAATAAAAAAATATCCGTTTTTCCGTCGTGCCGTCCGCCGTGATGGACACTTTTCCCACTTAGCGTTGACTGATTTGGATGAAATTTGGAATATAGGTCCCATCTAGGCTCTAATTGTGCCCCAAAACTTTTGGATGCAATCGAATATACCCTTGGCAATTTTTGCTGTTTTTTAGCGGTTTTCAGTATTGCTGTCTAAAAGGAGAATGGTAAGAGCTAGAGATCTGAAATTTTGCATGTATGCCATATTTGGGGTCTCAGTTAGCTCCGAAACTGAGCTCTAATTGTGCCCCAAAACTTTTGGGTTTAATCAAATATACTGCTGGCGGTTTTTACCGCTTTTAAGCGGTTTTCATTAATTCTGTCTAAAAAGAGAATGGTAAGAGCCAGAGACTTCAAATTTAATAGGTATGTCAAATTTAGATCCTAATTACGCCCCAGGCTCCCCCTCAATTTTGGGGGGGGGTATTTTTTGGACAGAAAAATAATAAACTGATGCGTCACATTGACAGAGTTTTACTTATTCTGACGATTTATTAATAAACCAAAAGAAAGCAAAAGAGAGAGAGAGAGAGAGAGAGAGAAAAAAAAAAAAAAAAAAAAAAAAAAAAAAAAAAAAANAAAAAAAACGCCAACGCCAAGTTGATATCCTATGTGATGCTAATAGAGACACTCTCATTTCTCTCACAACCAAAGCATATCGGAGTAAACAATTTATTTTTTTATATAAAAAAAAAACTTTTTTTTTGTGTTGTTCCTAGAGGGAATTGAAAATCTAAGAATATAAGGAATTTAAAATAGACGTTGCCTGGAGGGGGTCAATTTAGAAAGCAAAATAAGGGACGATTTTGGTGTTAAAAAAGTTTTGAATATATGAATAGATTAGCCTTTGTTTTGTTTCTGTTTATCTTATTCCTGTTTTATCTCAAGAGAACTGAAATCTTGATCTAATTCGTAACCACATTTTTGTTCGTTTTTCCAATTTTCTTCTTTCTTTTCCTTTTTCTCTATTCGTTTTTTTTTTTAGTATAAATATAGTAATTTGGTTATCCCCTGTGGATAGGAGGGACATAAAATGAATATTTCCAAGGCACCTAAGTCTATGCCGGTCGTACAAGGTGACTAAGGACAGGGGTCGGAAACGATATCTTTTCCATTGCCCATGCAGAAAGCAAGGAGAAGCTACTGCATTATATCATCGATACATAAATAGTAAACTTTCAATACGTAAATCGTAAGTTTTGAGTAGAAAAAGTAAGGTTTCAATAGAAATAGTAAACTTTCAATAGAAATAGTAAGGATTCAACACATAAGTATTAAGGTTTCAATACATAACTATTAAGCTTTCAATAGGAATAGTAAGATTTCAATACATAAATATTAAGCTGTCAATAGAAATAGTAAGGTTTCAATAGAACTCAGACTAAAATCGCGAAACTGTCAGAGCATTCATCACTATAAAAAATATTGGTCATAATGAAAAAGATGCTAAAGTGATAGTGGATACGGAAAGAGAGGAAGACTGCCGAAACATTTTAAACTTGATTATGACATTGCAAAGCTGTGCATGTTTTTACAACCGTATTATCCCAAGTTCGCCATTATTCTAGATGTTTTTGATGTTTGGAGCAACAAACAGAAAACGAAAAAAAAAAAAAAAATCTTTTATAGATGATAAGGAAGGAAATCGCGTTAGAGAGGAGCGCGAGAGTATGCATGGAGCTATATAAGCGAAGGAGCATAATAAATTTGTGTTGAATAATAAGTGTCAGAAATACTTTACACTTGTAACTTCCATTCTATCATAGATATCTACGAAGATAAAAAATGAAGTCGAGAAGGAGAGAGATGCAATCCAAACTGCACAAGTCTCTCTTTTTAAGATATATTTTACACTTGTAACTTCCATTCTATCATAGATATCTTACGAAGATAAAAAATGAAGACGAGAGAGAGAGAGATGCAATCCAAACTGCACAAGTCTCTCTTTTTTTCAAGATATATTTTACACTTGTAACTTCCATTCTATCATAGATATCTACGAAGATAAAAAATGAAGACGAGAGGGAGAGAGATGCAATCCAAACTGCACAAGTCTCTTTTTTTTATGATATATTTTACACTTGTAACTTTTTTTTCAAGATATATTTTACACTTGCAACTTCCATTCTATCATAGATATCTTCGAAGATAAAAAATGAAGACGAGAAGGAGAGAGATGCAATCCAAACTGCACAAGTCTCTCTTTTTTTCAAGATATATTTTACACTTGTAACTTCCATTCTATCATAGATATCTACGAAGATAAAAAATGAAGACGAGAAGAAGAGAGATGCAATCCAAACTGCACAAGTCTCTCTTTGTTTCAAGATATATTATATTATTGTAACTTTCATTCTATCATAGTTAAGTCATCAGGACTGTATGGCGGATGATCGAAAATGTCCCATCCAAAATATTCGAGAAGCCGTTGAGTTGCTCCAGCAGTGTGTGGACGGGCATACAGTCCTGATGACTTAGCACCCAGTGACTTTCATCTTTTTCCAGAACTGAAGACGTGGCTTGGTGGGAAGCACTTTCAAACTAATGACGACCTTCAAACCAACGTGAAGGACTACTTGAATTCATTGGCGGCAACTTTCTTTGAAGAGTGTATTGCAAAGTTTGTCCACAGATATGACAAATGCCTCAATCTCTTCGGTGATTATGTCGAAAAGTAACCTAAACGACCTTCAAACCAACGTCAAGGACTACTTGAATTCATTGGCGGCAACTTTCTTTGAAGAGGGTATTGCAAAGCTTGTCCACAGATATGACAAATGCCTCAATCTCTTCGGTGATTATGTCGAAAAGTAACCTAAACGACCTTCAAACCAACGTCAAGGACTACTTGAATTCATTGGCGGCAACTTTCTTTGAAGA
>JAAEEI010000093.1:0-18949 GCA_012654025.1 Pachypsylla venusta
GGACGGAACTTGGCCTTTTTTCAATGATAATTTTTTTGTGAGATTTTATTTACTGTTCATGTGTTCATAAATAAGCAAATGCTTTTTACTTTCCTTATCCTATAAAAAGGAAAGTATTGTAATGGGCTGAAATTTTCCATGTCGAGTTTTCAATGCCAAAACACGTTTTGGTAACCGAAAACCCAAATCTCGAGTTTCAGCCATTGGTCCGTGTGTGTGTCCGTCTGTCTTTGAACAAGATATCTCAAGAACGGCAAGTATTAGATACTTGAATTTTGGTATGTATGTTAGTTTTATACCATGAACAGCAAAATAAGCTTTTGATGGAAATCGCGAATATACCGTTGGCGATTTTATGCCGCTTTTTAGCGGTTTTCGCATATCCTGCTTAAAATGAGAACGGTAATAGCTAGAACTTGAATTTTGGTGCCTACTCATATCAATTTCATACCAGAAATTGAAGAATACAAATTCGGTTGTAGTGTAATACATTGTTGATTGTTGGCCGTAATTAGCGGCTCCGCCTAAAACCGGAATGGAAAGAGCTAGAACATAAAATTTGGTGCCAATTCATATCAATTTCATACAAGAAATTGAAAAATACAAATTCGGTTGTAGTGTAATACATTGTTGATTGTTGGCCGTAATTAGCGGCTCCGCCTAAAACCGGAATGGAAAGAGCTAGAACATAAAATTTGGTGCCACAAATTCGGTTGTAGTGTAATATAAATACAAATTCGGTTGTAGTGTAATATATAGTTTTGAGCAAAATTAGCGGTTGAAGGCCGCTTTTTGGCGGTTCCGCCTAAAACTAGAATGGAAAGGGGTAGAACTCGAAAGTCGGTGCCAATTCATATCAATTTCATATAAGAAATTGAAAAATACAACTTAAGTTGAAGTGTAATATATCAAGAAGTGTAATATATAATTGTATTTCCGCTCTGGGGACTTCAAAACTTATTTTGGCAATGAAAACTCGACATCGAAAATTTCAGCCCATTACAATACTTTCTTCTTTTTTTATAGATAAGGAAAGTCGTGTGATGTTCACACCAGATTTTTATAGGATAAGGAAAGTAAAAAAGAAATAATTTTTACTGTTGAAATCTTGACAGAGGGTGGGATATTGTCTGTTTTCATTTCAAATTACGAAACCACCCCACATTAATCTTAGTTGAAGAGTCTTTTACTTTTCTCATCCCTCTGGCTTCGCCTTTCTACGTCCTACCTCTTTATTTACCCTTTTTTTTTTGGCGGCCTACAAAACTTTGCCTGAAGATTTTTCTCTCAAACAGGACGTGGTTTCTCCGTCGTTTGGCAATGGCTGACGTTTTGTTGGTTTCGAAAGGAAATGTTTATTGTTGTACAGAAAAAAGAATCTGGTGTGAACATCACACAACTTTCCTTATCTATATAAAAAAAAAGTCTGGTGTGAACATCACACAACTTTCCTTATTCATTTTTATATAATTTCCTAACAACCGAAGGATGTTAGGAAATAGGTTTTGATTTCTTTCTGTTTTTCCACACCACATTGCTAAGCAATGAACTTCAAATTTTGAGGAAAACAAAAAAATACTTACTTTAAAATATACTACCTTTATTTATGACGAGGATTCACTTACTTACATCTCAAACTTCAAGACCAGCAACTGCCTGCAGTGGACAAGTACGACCTTCAACCGCTAATTAACGGCCAACAATATATTACACTTCAACCTAAGTTGTATTCTTGAATTTCTTGTATGAAATTGATATGAATAGGCACCAAATTTCAAGTTCTAGCTCTTTGCATTCCGGTTTGAGTATGAATAGGCACCAAGTTTAAAGTGCTAGCTATTACCGTTCTCGTTTTAAGCAGGATATACGAAAACCGCTAAAAAGCGCCATAAAACCAAAAACGGTATATTCGATTTCCACCAAAAGCTTATTTCGCATCAGTTCGTTCATGGCATAAAACTGACATATGTACCAAATTTCAAGTCTGTAGCACTTGTCATTCTTGAGATATCTTGTTCACAGACATCAGACAGACGGACACACACACACGGGGATCAATAGCTGAAACTCGAGACTTGGGCTCTGGGAACCTCAAAACGTGTTTTGGCATTGAAAACTTGACATCGAAAATTTCAGCCCATTACAATACTTTCCTTTTTATTTGATAAGGAAAGTAAAAAAAAAAAATTCCACGGGAAGTGAAAGTTCAATTGTTTGACACAAATGTCAAACAATTTGTTTTCTATGTTTGGCTTTGTAAACACTTGAAAAGTTTGTTTATTTGTTTGTGTTAACATAAACATTTGACATTTTAATACTAGTTTTAGCACGTCAAATATTCTTTTTCGCTGTTTGTTCGTCATTTTGTTCTACGATGCGCCTTATCAGATTTTGATGAATTATGATATACTAGCAGGATACGCCCGCTTCGCTTGGCGCCTTATAGGCATGGCCGTTTATAGTTTCAACCCCTTTTTTTCGCGATAAAAAGTAGCCTATGTCCTTTCCTAAAGTTTAGTCTATCTCCATACCAAATTTCATCAAAATCGGTTCAGTAGTTTAAGCGTGAATTGTTCGAATATGTTGTATTTAGCCTACTTACTGGTGCCATTCCCACCATGTAAGAGTTTCCGTCCTGCACTACGCGGAAGTAACAACAAACCCTTGCTGACTCCTTTGCTTCAACATCACTGGGTGAGGCAGTATAATGTTTCCACTACTGAGTAGAGAAGGTAACTCTACCTAGCATCAGCCGTCGGCAGGACCGTAACATACATACATACATACAGACTGAGTTACTTTCGCATTTATATATTAGTATGGAAGTATGGATATGGATTGATATTCATTACAATATGCATAGTATTATGTGATTAGATTTTTTTTTTAGTGAGGTCTACAGTTCTCAAAAGTTACCACTTAAATTTTTTTTCACACTGAAAACTGTTCTATTGTTTATCTTCTTGTTTACTTAAACAGGACATAATATATGGATTAGTGTTTCATTGATCACAAGAAATTAGTGATGGACGCGAGACGAGAAATTTCTCGTCTCGCAAGGATCTTGTCTCGTCTCGCGTAAAAAATACGAGACGGGACAAGGTCTTGTTTCGTCTCATGAAAATACGAGAAGTTTCTCGTCTCGTAAAAAGATAAGACTTTTCGGACGCTCTGTTCCCCTCATTATCATAATTGTACATAAGTATCTACGTGTTACATTTTCTCATCATAAAATACCTGTCAACGGACCCAACAGACAAGAACGGTAAAATCTTTTGGTGGAAAACGAATATATCGTTGGCGGTTTTATGTCGCTTTTTAGCTGTTTTCGCATATTCTGCTTAAAATTAGAACGGTAATAGCTAGAACTTTAAACTTGGTGCCTATTCATATCAATTTCATACAAGAAATTGAAATTTATTTAAATATAGTATAATACTATTATTATTATTATTAATTTTTTTTATACATGGTTGTATATACCATCGGGAGGGCGGAACAAGTATACATAAACTTTAAGTTCAAAGTATTGTTAGAGGGAAGCTTGGATCCCTCTGCCAAGCCTAATAAACCAGTTAAGCAGAGACACTCAGTCACTGCCGAACAAAAATAGAGAAGCACTGTGCGACATCGTCTCGAACATGGCAAGGAAAATAAACAAGAGGAATCATAATCATAATAATGCCAGAGATGAATGTCGATAGCAGCATAAAGTCCTAGGAGATTTCTGAAGAGGGAGTCAGTTCAGTTTTAGACATAGGAAGTGCACAAACTCCGAACGACCAAGGCAAGCGCCCGTTTCACCATAATTCTAAGATCTGATCAATTATTACATCAACAAACTTCCTTCCACCGTATCCCGCAGACAAAGGTCCTCTCAAAGTCATCTCACTAACCACCCAGACCAGCGCTTGTTTCACCACAATTATAAGATCTGATCAAGTATTACATCAACAAACTTCCTTCCACCGTATCCCGCAGACAAAGGTCCTCTCAAATTCATCTCACTAACCACCCAGACCAGCGCCTGTTTCACCACAATTATAAGATCTGATCAAGTGTTACATCAAACTTCCTTCCATCGTATCCCGCAGACAAAGGTCCTCTCAAAGTCATCTCACTAACCACTCAGACCAGCGCCTGTTTCACCACAATTATAAGATCTGATCAAGTATTACATCAACAAACTTCCTTCCATCGTATCCCGCAGACAAAGGTCCTCTCAAAGTCATCTCACTAACCACCCAGATCAGCGCTTGTTTCACCACAATTATAAGATCTGATCAAGTATTACATCAAACTTCCTTCCACCGTATCCCGCAGACAAAGGTCCTCTCAAAGTCATCTCACTAACCACCCAGACCAGCACCTGTTTCACCACAATTCTAAGATCTGATCAAGTATTACATCAACAAACTTCCTTCCACCGTATCCCGCAGACAAAGGTCCTCTCAAAGTCATCTCACTAACCACTCAGACCAGCGCCTAATTCACCACAATTATAAGATCTGATCAAGAATTACATCAACAAACTCCCTTCCACCGTATCCCGCAGACAAAGATACTCTCAAAGTCATCTCACTAACCACTCAGACCAGCGCCTGTTTCACCACAATTATAAGATCTGATCAAGTACTACATCAACAAACTTCCTTCCACCGTATCCCGCAGACAAAGGTCCTCTCAAAAGTCATCTCACTAACCACCCAGACCAGCGCCTGTTTCACCACAATTATAAGATCTGATCAAGTATTACATCAACAAACTGCCTTCCACCGTATCCCGCAGACAAAGGTCCTCTCAAATTCATCTCACTAACCACCCAGACCAGCGCCTGTTTCACCACAATTATAAGATCTGATCAAGTGTTTCAACAAACTTCCTTCCACCGTATCCCGCAGACAAAGGTCCTCTCAAAGTCATCTCACTAACCACCCAGACCTGCGTCTGTTTCACCACAATTATAAGATCTGATCAAGTATGACATCAAAATTCCTTCCACCGTATCCCGCAGACAAAGGTCCTCTCAAAGTCATCTCACTAACCACTCAGACCAGCGCCTGATTCACCACAATTATAAGATCTGATCAAGAATTACATCAACAAACTTCCTTCCACCGTATCCCGCAGACAAAGATACTCTCAAACTCATCTCACTAACCACTCAGACCAGCGCCTGTTTCACCACAATTATAAGATCTGATCAAGTACTACATCAACAAACTTCCTTCCACCGTATCCCGCAGACAAAGGTCCTCTCAAAGTCATCTCACTAACCACCCAGACCAGCGCCTGTTTCACCACAATTATAAGATCTGATCAAGTATTACATCAGCAAACTTCCCTTCCACCGTATCCCGCAGACAAAGGTCCTCTCAAAGTCATCTCACTAACCACCCAGACCAGCGCCTGTTTCACCACAATTATAAGATCTGATCAAGTATTACATCAACAAACTTCCTTCCACCGTATCCCGCAAACAAAGATACTCTTAAACTCATCTCACTAACCACTCAGACCAGCGCCTGTTTCACCACAATTATAAGATCTGATCAAGTGTTACATCATCAAAATTCCTTCCACCGTATCCCGCAGACAAAGGACCTCTCAAAGTCATCTCACTAACCACTCAGACCAGCGCCTGTTTCACCACAATTATAAGATCTGATCAAGTATTACATCAAAAAACTTCCTTCCACCGTATCCCGCAGACAAAGGTCCTCTCAAAGTCATCTCACTAACCACTCAGACTAGCGCCTGTTTCACCACAATTATAAGATCTGATCAAGTATTACATCAACAAACTTCCTTCCACCGTATCCCGCAGACAAGGATACTCTCAAACTCATCTCACTAACCACCCAGACCAGCGCCTGATTGACCACAATTATAAGATCTGATCAAGTATCACATCAACAAACTTCCTTCCACCGTATCCCGCAGACAAAAGTCCTTTCAAAGTCATCTCACTAACCACTCAGACCAGCGCCTGATTCACCACAATTATAAGATGTGATCAAGTATTACAACAAACTTCCTTCCACCGTATCCCGCAGACAAAGGTCCTCTCAAAGTCATCTCACTAACCACTCAGACCAGCGCCTGTTTCACCACAATTATAAGATCTGATCAAGTATTACATCAGCAAACTTCCCTTCCACCGTATCCCGCAAACAAAGGTCCTCCCAAAGTCATCTCACTTCTCTCACTCGTACCGTTCTTTTCTAACGGTATCATTTTTCTGTTTATGCAAGATTTTGGTGGATCATAAAATCCCCTTCAGTGGTCGTGATAAATTTGCTGCACCATTTGATTTAACCCTCCTGCAGACTAACGTGAAATGTTTGGAAAATGTAGAGGTTTTCCCCGATTAGATTTCCGTCCATTAATCAGTGACAAAATTATTTCTTTTCGTGTTCCATCATTGTACTGTCCTTATCTTATAAAAGAAAAGTAGGTAATGTAATGGGCTGAAATTTTCCATGCCGAGAGTTTTCAAAAATGTTCTGTGGAACCCAAAGCTCTTTCAACAAATGATAATTGCCAGAGTCTTTCAAGATGCTAAAATTATGTGAATTATTCACATCGGACGCGGTACGAATATTTTGTTTAAAACTGGCCCAAAACCATCTCAAATATTTTGCTGAAAATGGGGAATTAAAAGCTAAGTGAGGTTTTGCGTGACACAAAAAAGTGAGACTGTACAGAAGAGTCATAAGTGCAGCGTTAATGTATAGTGCAGAAACCTGGTCAATTACAAAAGTCAACAGAGGAAATTAGAAGTGGCAGAATAAGAATGATACGATGCAGTGGAAGAATATCAAGGAAGAATAGAGTGAGAAATGAGAAAATAAGAGAAACAATGAAAGTGGGACCATTGAAGAAAAAGATTTAACGGGGAAAATTAAGTCGGTTTTGTCAAATGTAGGGGAAACATAAAAATTTCATAAGGATGTTGGGAAAAGAAAGAGGGGTAGAACAAAGTTGAGATGGAAGCATAGGTTAGGGGAGTACTTGAGAGAGAAAGGATGAAAAAGAAGAGGCATTGAGCTTCTCAACAGATTAACCGTTCCCAGAAATCAAGTTCAAAGACTTCATCCAGTAGAAATTGTAGTAGAAAAATGAAAAGACAACTTTAAATGGGACAGAATACAAAAACATTTAAAAAGAGCTCTTTTTTTCTCATTTATATTTATTTATGCTCTTTTATTGTGATTGATTGAAAAATAAAATAAACAATAATTTCTATTTCTTCTCCACACTTATTTTATGCATTTTCTTTTGATTTATTCTCTTTATTTGTGTCATTATGTGATTGATTGAAAAATAAAATAAACAATGGGTTCTATTTCTTCTGCACACTTATTTTATGCATTTTCTTTTGATTTATTTTCTTTATTTGTGTCATTATGTGGTTGATTGAAAAATAAAATAAACAATAGTTTCTATTTCTTCTCCACACTTATTTTCATCTTGCATTTTCCTTTGATTCTCTTTATTTGTGTCATTATGTGGTTGATTGAAAAATAAAATAAACAATAGTTTCTATTTCTTCTCCACACTTATTTTCATCATGCATTTTCTTTTGATTTATTCTCTTTATAATGACACAAATTATGTGGTTGATTCGAAAAAAAAAACAAAAAAAAAACAATAGTTTCTATTTTTTCTCCACAATTAAAACAATAGTTTCTATTTTTTCTCCACACTTAAAACAATAGTTTCTATTTTTTCTCCACACTAAAAACAATAGTTTCTATTTTTTCTCCACACTTATTTCCATCTTGCATTTTCCTTTGATTCTCTTTATTTGTTCATTATGTGGTTGATTGAAAAATAAAATAAACAATAGTTTCTATTTCTTCTCCACACTTATTTCCATCATGCATTTTCTTTTGATTTATACTCTTTATAATGACACAAATTATGTGGTTGATTCGAAAAAAAAAAGAAAAAAAAAACAATAGTTTCTATTTTTTCTCCACAATTAAAACAATAGTTTCTATTTTTTCTTCACACTTATTGTTATCATGCATTTTCTTTTGATTTATACTCTTTATAATGACAGAAATTATGTGGTTGATTGAAAAAAAAAACAAAAAAACAATAGTTTCTATTTTTTCCACACTTAAAACAATAGTTTCTATTTTTTTCCCACGCTTAAAACAATAGTTTCTATTTTTTCTCCACACTTAAAACAATAGTAGTTTCTATTTTTTCTCCACACTTATTTCCATCATGCATTTTCTTTTAATGTATTCTCTTTATAATGACACAAATTATGTGGTTAATTGGGAAGAAAAAAACAAAAAAAAACAATAGTTTCTATTATTTTTCTCCACACTTAAAACAATAGTTTCTATTTTTTCTCCACACTTAAAACAATAGTTTCTATTTTTTCTCCACACTTATTTCCATCATGCATTTTCTTTTGAATTATTTTCTCTTTATAATGACACAAATTATGTGGTTGATTGGAAAAAAAACAAACAATAGTTTCTATTTTTTCTCCACACTTAAAACAATAGTTTCTATTTCTTCTCCACACTTATTTCCATCATGCATTTTCTTTTGTATTCTTCTTCTTTATAATGACACAAATTATGTGGTTGATTGGTAAAACAAACAAACAATAGTTTCTGTTTCTCTCTATTTTCATCATTAAATTTCTTTTCTACTTGACTTATTGTATAGTTTTGTATTTTTAATAATAGCTCCATTATCTTTGTCAATTTAATGTCTCTTATTGTTTCCGCATCCATTCCTTTCTCATTAAGTATCTCCTGGCTTGTCTCCTCTTTGCCATCTTCTTTCTCTCTCTCTCTCTCTCTCTCTCTCTCTCTCTCTCTCTCTCTCTCTCTCTCTCTCTCTCTCTCTCTCTCTCTCTCTCTCTCTCTCTCTCTCTCTCTCTCTCTCTCTCNCAAAAACTTTGGACTTAACAAAACAACTTTTGTGTTTTTTTTTTTTTTTTTAGATTTTGTGTTTCCGGCTTCATCCGCCATGTTTCCTTTATTTTGAGGAATATTAGTTTTTAATTTCATTTCATTTTTAAGCGAAACAAAAGAATGATGTTCTATTTATGAGCATTATTAAAATAGAATCTTGGTCATACTCATACTACACAGTGTTACCAGGTCGTAGGGAATTTCCCTACGCGTAGGGAGAATTAGGGGTCCGTAGGGAGAGAGGGAATTTTCATCAAAAAAAGGCCAAAACATAGGGAAATTTAAAGATTTTACTATGTTTGCAATTAATTCGCATTTTTGGTTAATTCTAGAGAGAATTGAATAAATAATTCGTCCAAACTTTTTGTAGGAAATTTCAATTTTCCGTAAAATTCAACCAAAATTGAATGTTGACAATTAATCAGATCAGATAATAAAATACGATTAATCGATATTTTGTGAATCGATGTGAAAATATCGCGGGAATTTTTAAATTTTCGTTTATTATTATTATTTTTTTTTTCTTCTCTTTTCTTCGTTTTAGTTTTGACTAGACTAATTGACTTATGACTCTTGATAATTTTCATTTTAAAGTTCACTTTTCACAATGATTTCTCAGAATTTTTATTTCTGCATGTTATATCTAATGTAGGTACCTAAAATCCGACAGAGATGGCCAAATTTCATGATCCCTTTTGGGAATCGAACCCAAATCTCTTATATTTAAATCTGTCATCATGTTTATCTCATCACTTCGGAATGCTACCAGGAGCTGAACTACAGTTACCTACTAATTTTCTCACCATAAACTTGTAAAAATTAACATTTTTAACGTAGGGAAACTGTAGGGAGAAAGTTTTTTAGCGTAGGGAAATTTAGGGAGAAATCAAGGCCTCTGTAGGGAATTTTGACGAAAACGACCTGGCAACACTGATACTACAAAGCATTTCCTTTGACTTTATATATGCATTGCCTTTACTCAAGCAAATGCTCAGAGGTTGTTCAGATGCTAAGAAGTATTACGGCTAGGTCATACTTATACTACAAAGCATAGTCATACTCATTCTACAAAGCATTTGCTTTGTTTTTATATATGCATGAAAACGAAACATATGCAGCGAAGCTTTTGTTTGAGTAAGAGTCTTCTCAAAATTTTAAAATCGTTTAAATTACTGGGGTTCCCAAACTTTTTGGTGACGCGCCCCCTTTTCTTGAATTGAAAGCCTTCCACGCCCCCCTTCCCTTTACATTATACATTATGGGTGTTGCTGAATGCTATCTCATTTAAAACGCTAATGTGTTTGCTGAATGCTATCTCATTCAAAATGCTAATGTGTTGCTGAATGCTATCTCATTCAAAACGCTAATGTGTTGCTGAATACTATCTCATTCAAAACGCTAATGTGTTGCTGAATGGTATCTCATTCAAATTCAAAACGCTAATGTATTGCTGAATGGTGTCTCGTTCAAAACGCTAACGTGTTGCTGAATGCTATCTCATTAAAATTTTCTGAACATCATGTTCAATGAAATTATCTTTGTAAAATTGTGCACATAATATATAAACTAAATGATAATAATTCAAACTGGTCTCGTGCCCCCCTTGGCTTGTCTTCACGNAAAAAAAAATACCCCCCCCCATTTTGCGAACCCCTGGTTTAAAAAGAAACAAAAGTGTACGTTTTTTCTTTGCCATCACCCGGTATGTTCTCTCAAGAATCAGGTATCCACATTGTTTTATACCTCCCACCACTTTATGAAAATTTGATTGTTTTTCATGGGGAATAGACGATTTGAACTCAATTGTTTACGTAAGGGGCACGTTTTCTGATGATATCAAAAATCACAAGTCAATGAAACAAAAATTGAGATATTGTCGAAAACATAGAAATCTGAGAAACAAAGAAGGTGGAAAATGAAATTTATATTTCCAGAAAATTCCAAGAAAGAAAACAATGCTAATATTATTTTTAACTAAGTGTGGGTTTCATAAAACGTACAATACGAGAAAACATATTTTGGTTTATTATTTTCAATAATGAACGTTTGGAATCGTCACGAAAAAAAAAAAAAAAAAAAAAAAAANCCCCCCCCCCCTCAAAATTTCATATTATACGTTTCAAGGTACGTATAGAATCCAAAAATGCACTTTTGCACTTAGCGTTGACCGATTTAGATGAAATTTTGGTATGTAGGTCCCATCTGGGCTCTAATTGTGCCCCGAAACTTTTGGGTGCAATCGAATACACCCTTGCCGATTTTAGCGGTTTTCAGTATTGCTGTCTAAAAGGAGAATGGTAAGAGCTAGAAATTTGAAATGTTGTATGTAAGTCTTGAGGTCTCAGTTAGCTTTGAAACTTTTGGGTACAATCATATATACCGCGGCCGGTTTTTACCGCTTTAAAGCGGTTTTCATTAATCCTGTCTAAAAAGATAATGGTAAGAGCCAGAGACTTCAAATTTCTACTAAATATATGTCAAACTTAGGGTCTAATTACGGCCAAGATATTTCAATAGCACTCAGAGAAAGTATACTACCTTAGAAAATATTATGTTTGGAAAAATAAGTTGTTTGTAAATAATCAGTGAAAAATAAGATTCAATGATCAGACATATTAAAGGAATGAAGGCAAAATAATAAATTTGGTAATTTTTCAATAGTACTCAGAAAAAGTATCCTACTACAGAAAATATTATGTTTGGAAAAATAAGTTGTTTGTAAATAATCAGTGAAAAATAACATTCAATTATCAGACATATTAAAGGAATGAAGGCAAAATTTTTATATTATACTAAAGATTTAAAATAAATTTAGTAATTTTTCAATAGCACTCAGAAAAAGTATCCTACTATAGGAAATATTATGTTTGGAAAAATAAGTTGTTTGTAAATAATCAGTGAAAAATAACATTCAATGATCAGACATATTAACGGAATGAAGGCAAAATATTTAAATTTTATATTATACTAAAGATTTAAAATAAATTTATTGCCAGAAAAATAATAAACCCATGTGTCACATTGGCAGAGTTTTTTTTTAGTTTTTTTTTAAATAAATATTCTAATGATTGCAAGGAAATAGTATTTGGAGCAATCAAAATTTCTTTCTCCTTCAATTATCTTGTCGTTTTTTTTTTTTTTTTTTTTTTTTTTTTTTTTTTTTTTTTTTTATTGTTATTATTTCTGTTATGTTGAGGTAAGACCTCTTTCTTTGGATTACTCTAATGCTGGTTATGACAAAGAAGACGCGAGTCGACTTCTGATATAAAAAATAATAAGAAAACTTTGCCGTTATCTCTGTACCTGCATATTTCCCCTGTTTGCTTCCACAAAAACATCCCCTCTTCTTCATTTTCTTTAACTAAAATTTTCCTCAATTCTGTTTGAGGTCAGCCTTGCCCTCGTTGATTCCACCATGCCACAACCTTCTGTTCAGTGTCTCTTCCCTTTTCCATTCTTTATCTCTCAAGTCTTCACTTACCTTATCCCCTTCTTCAATTCTGTTTGAGGTCAGCCTTGCCCTCCTTGATTCCACCATGCCACAACCTTCTGTTCGGTGTCTCTTCCCTTTTCCATTCTTTATCTCTCAAGTCTTCACTTACATACCTTATCCTCTTCTTCAATTCTGTTTGAGGTCAGCCTTGCCCTCGTTGATTCCACCATGCGACAACCTTCTGTTCAGTGTCTCTTCCCTTTTCCATTCTTTATCTCTCAAGTCTTCACTTACCTTATCCTCTTCTTCAATTCTGTTTGAGGTCAGCCTTGCCCTCCTTGATTCCACCATGCCACAACCTTCTGTTCAGTGTCTCTTCCCTTTTCCATTCTTTATCTCTCCAGTCTTCACTTACCTTATCCTCTTCTTCAATTCTGTTTGAGGTCAGCCTTGCCCTCCTTGATTCCTCCATGCCACAACCTTCTGTTCAGTGTCTCTTCCCTTTTCCATTCTTTATCTCCCAAGTCTTCACTTACCTTATCCTCTTCTTCAATTCTGTTTGAGGTCAGCCTTGCCCTCGTTGATTCCACCATGCCACAACCTTCTGTTCAGTGTCTGTTCCCTTTTCCATTCTTTATCTCTCAAGTCTTCACTTACCTTATCCTCTTCCTCAATTCTGTTTGAGGTCAGCCTTGCCCTCCTTGATTCCACCATGCCACAACCTTCTGTTCAGTGTCCCTTCCCTTTTCCCTCCTTTATCTCTCAAGTCATCACTTACCTTATCCTTTTCTTCAATTCTGTTTGAGGTCAGCCTTGCCCTCCTTGATTCCACCATGCCACAATGTTCTGTTTAGTGTCTCTTCCCTTTTCCATCCTTTATCTCTCAAGTCTTCCCTTACCTTATCCTCTTCTTCAATTCTGTTTGAGGTCAGCCTTGCCCTCCTTGATTCCACCATGCCACAACCTTCTGTTCAGTATCTCTTCCCTTTTCCAGTCTTTATCTCTCGAGTCTTCACTTACCTTATCCTCTTCTTCAATTCTGTTTGAGGTCAGCCTTGCCCTCCTTGATTCCACCATGCCACAACCTTCTGTTCAGTGTCTCTTCCCTTTTCCATTTTTTATCTCTCAAGTCTTCACTTACCTTATCCTCTTCTTCAATTCTGTTTGAGGTCAGCCTTGCCCTCCTTGATTCCACCATGCCACAACCTTCTGTTCATTGTCTCTTCCCTTTTCCATCCTTTATCTCTCTAGTCTTCACTTACCTTATCCTCTTCCTCAATTCTGTTTGAGGTCAGCCTTGCCCTCGTTGATTCCACCATGCCACAACCTTCTGTTCAGTGTCTCTTCCCTTTTCCATTCTTTATCTCTCAAGTCTTCACTTACCTGATCCTCGTAAACACATATATTGTTACATAGACTTATCTTTATATATAAAAGGCAATGTCCTGAGTGACTGATCAACGTAGAGCCGAAACTATTAATGCTACAGACTTGACATCTTTATATATAAAAGGCAATGTCCTGAGTGACTGATCAACGTAGAGCTGGAACTATTAATGCTACAGACTTGAAATTTGGCAGGGACCTTCGTTGAACCATGTAAGTGTGCACTAAGAAAGGATTTTGCAAAATTTTAAGAGGTAGAAATATACTTTGAGAGGTAGAAATATACTCCAATGTATTTCTTATAGAAATATAAGAAATACATTGGAGCGAGAGAGATAGCATGATACATGTATATACATACATACAACAGCGTACACGCCTACTTTACAATCCCCATAAGAAATACATTGGAGCGAGAGAGATAGCATGATACATGTATATACATACATACAACAGCGTATACGCCTACTTTACAATCTCCATAAGAAATACATTGGAGCGAGAGAGATAGCATGATACATGTCTATACATACATACAACAGCGTACACGCCTACTTTCACAATTTTAAAAAAAGAGAAAAAATACTATTAGCATGGGAGCGGCCATGCCTCTAAGGCGCCAAGCTATAGGTCCGTCGTAGTGAAGCACGGATGAAACAGCTTGTTGTATATTCGTGAGCTAAGTTCCTCTTTGGGGCTATGTAAGCCCCTGCACTTAAGCCTCTTATGGTTTTTTTTGTGCTTGGAAGGTAGCTTGTTTCCTAGCTGAGGCCTAAGATCTGCGCCAGCTTGATCAGCCTTTTGGCTAGGTTTGCGTGAATGTCAAGCCTGGGATGTAGCTGTCCCATACTTAGTCTCAACGCAATGAGGGAGTCGCAATCAAAGATAACGTGAGAAGCAGTCTCCTCATCCTCCCCACAAAGTTTGCACATAACCATGGTCTTGATGGAAGCCCATAGTGTGCAGATGTTTTCTCAGTCCACAGTGCCCAGTGATCAGGCGAATTGGTCCCTGTAACACAGCCTTGCTATGTCTCAGTCTTGAGACGTTCTTCCACCGTCTCAGATGGTTCTCGAAGACCCACCCGTCTATGAAATTCTTGATCTCAGTCGTGCTTAAACCGATCACGGGCTCCGGCCTAATGAATGGTGTCGATGACCCCATTCCTGTCAGGTGATCGGCTTGTTCATTGCCGGCAATACCATTGTGACCTGGCACCCAACCAAGGTTAACCCGGTTGTTCTGTGCCACTTCCTTTAGTGCCAGCTGGCATTCCCAAGTTATCTTGGAGTTCGTGCTACAGCTGACTATAGCCTTCAGCGCTGAACACCATGGCTCCCTTGGACAGAAGCCTAGTTTCTTTTACCTTCCATCAGTCCATCAGTTTCATCAGTTGTCCCAATGACGACCTTGACAGGGTTGTCGAAGATTTCCTCTGCAGCCATTACGTCGGTGCCCATTTCGAAGACGGTACATTTGATGGCACCAGAGATTTTTGAGTGTCCATATTGCTGGACGGTCCAGCTATTGTTAAACTTTAGTCTGAAGGCCATCATCCTGGCGACCCCCCTGATATGAATATCAAGGGGTGCAAGTCCAAGGATTGACTCCATAGCTAAAGTCGGTGTGCTATTCATAGCACTGGTAATGAAAAGACAGCCCAGTCTCTGGATCTTGTCCAGTAGCACTAGCTGACTTATAATTTATAAATGTCTGGATGTCTGATGGGATGACCTCTTAGTTTAATGTTCTATTCTTCATTTTCCCATTTGATTCAGCACCTGCTGACTACTTATCCCGCCCTTTATTTTTCCATTTTTTCTTCTTGGCCCACGTTTCTGTCGCTTTTCCAATATTTTTACCCTTCTTGTTCAGCGTCCGAAACCATTTTCATTTTTTTTTTCCTCCTTCATAAAAATTCTCCCTTTTAAGAATGCACATTATTTTTAGATCATATATACATGTCTTCAGTACATTTTTTTTTTAAAAAAAATTTGGCTTAACGTCTCTTTAACATCTATTGGTCATTCAAGACGGACGTTTCACCCTCCATGGGCTGGAAACTTGCAAACTGGCTACCCACATTGACCTCACCCAGCTTGGGTTGGGCCGGAAAAATAGCCAGCATCACGAGGGCGCGAAAACCCATGTGAACACCCACATGGTACAACCTCGCTGGACGTTGCTTAACTTCAGTGATCTAACGAGAACTGGTGTATTCAACGTGTCATAGAAGCTCGCTTCAGTACATTTTAAATGTATTTTTTTAAAAGCTTCTTCAGAAACATTTGGAATTGAACAGGAGAAAAAAAATACCCCCCCACACCCCGAAATTTGATATTATACGTTTTCAGATATGATGGATCTAAAAATTAATTTAAAAAAAATCGTTTTCCGACCGTAAGTGGCACTTTTGTATCTTCATGTTTGCCCATTTTAAAATTTCGAATCGACCAGGGGGAAAACCCCTTTCGAAATTTGATATTTCACGTTTCCAGGCACGTAAAATCCAAAAATTAAATTAAATAATTCGTTCCCCCGACTGACCGTAAAAGCCATTTTTGTTTTTGTTAACGTTAATGAAAATTTTCAAAACCCGAGGATTTGAAAATTCACATATATACAAGGGAAACCGTACTAGAAAAATAGTAAAATGTATAAATCGATAGCGTAAAGTGGGGTGAATAGGATCATTTTTCAATTTTGAAAGTCTGTATCTTTGTGATTTTTTTTTTCTTCGCAGATTTGTTTTTTGTGCCAAAACTTGAGCCTTGATTAGCTCTTTTCAATGAACCTAAGCTGAAGGTTCTCCGACCTTTAGTTTGGGCACATTTAAAAAAAAAATATCTTGATCCTATTCACCTGCGAGTCAGGACAATAGGATCATCTACTGATTTCTATTCATTGAACCAGATTTTGCTGTCTTCAGGTTAATAGGATCACAAAACTTTTTTTTTAAAAAAGTTTCAAAACAAAATTACGAAGAAAATGATACCAAAATGACCTTTTTGTGATAGGGGGTTAAAAATGTGTATTTTTTAAGAAAATAGGAACTTAAAAATGTATTTAAATTTAAAAAAAGTCTTACTTTCAGTCTTGGGAGTTAACATCCAATGAGATAAATAGGTTAATAATAATACACAACAACAAAAACACTGACATATTGCAGGATAAAAGCTTTAATGGGCACTGCTCCTATTTACTCCAATATTTTTTTTTATTTTTAATGCTGATCCTATTGACCCCGAAATTTTCAAAAAACGAGGCCTTTCAAGAAAAAAACCCTTTCGGGGCCCAAATATTTATCAAATCGTTATTTGGATGACTGCTACGTATTCTGCAAAAAAATTAAATTCGAAAAGTCATCTCCTGAGTCTACCAATATTTTCCATTTTTGGTGGTGGTCACAGGGTGATACAAAATTAACAGACAGACAGACAGAGTTACTTTCGCATTTATAATATTAGTATAGATATTAGTATGGATGGATATTCCTATCATTAATAGAAATGGCATTTTTTCTGTTAAAAAGGTTTTTTTAGTCAAAAGTGATCCTATTCACCACGCTGGTCCAGCTGATCCTATTCAACCCACTTTACGGTATTCTAATTTAGATTTTTTTTTTTATCAGAAGATAAGAAATAGATAAATTTGAACATGTTATTCTCTGAGGCGTATGTAAAGCGAAATGTTTCTCGTGACTTGAGAGATATTTCTTTTTTTAGGGGGAAGCATAGAGTGGTGGTGCGTTTTTTTCTTACTAAATAAAATCTGGGGATAAAATTTATGTTCTAAAGAGAGGGGGGAGGGGGGGATGCACTGTAAATTATATTGTGGCATTTTACAATTTTATTTACATTATCTGCAGCTGATTTTGTCCCATTTATCTACATGGGAGAGAATTACTGATGTATTTTTTTTTTTTTTTTTTTTTTTTTTTTTTTNTTTTTTTCGGGGGACATTTCAATCTACCTTTCTTGGTTAGGTACATAAATAATTTGATGTCATTTTAATATACCCTACTTTCTTCTGATAATACCCTTGATCATTATTTATCCAAATTTTTTTGGCGTAAAGTAGAACCTACAGCGTTGGCGTTTTTTGTTTTTTTGTGATGATTTTCACAAATCCCCTGTCTAAATTGTTCGAACAGGATTTGTTACTTTAAAAAGAATATACTTTTTTTTGTAATGAATAATAGCTGTTTCGCCCGTGCTTCGCTACGGTCTATAGCTTGACGCCTTAGAGGCATGGCCGTTCCCGTGCTAATTCTATGATTTCCCTTTCAAAAATCGGAAGCTAATAGTATTCTATGATTCCCCTTACAAAAATCGGAAAAAACGATCAAACTATGTTCCAAATTAAGGCTTAAAAGGCCACCTAAAACTTTTGAGTTGATATGTTGTCGCGACAAAATTTAAGATATCGAACCGTGACCGGCTCTAAATTCGGTCAAAAATCGAAAAATCCGCCGTAACTCGAAAACGGTTCGACATTTTTTAATTTTGATATTTTATCTAGAGTTTAGGCCTATGGTTTCGGGAAGGTCCATTCTCATCAATTTTTCGATATCTCTTACCGTTTTGGCTAAATAATTAGTGATACATACACACACACACACACATACACAGATACACACATATATTTATCGTTACATTGAGTTTTATTATTACAGATAGACTAGCAGGATACGCCCGCTTTGCTTGGCGCCTTATAGGCATGGCCGTTTATAGTAGCGATAAAAAGTAGCCTATGTCCTTTCCTAAAGTTGAATCTATCGTATGGAGATATTTCATCAAAATCGGTTCAAGAGTTAAAACGTGAAAGCGCATTTATATATTAGTATGGGTAAATGGCTCTTTCCAATTGCTTCGCTATATACGACTGAAAAATTCAGATGTGCTTCTTTTGTTGTTGTTTTTTTTTGGTAGGCCTGAGCTGAAATTGGCTCCCATTTAGAAAAAAATCATATTTTACTGGAAGATATTATTTTTGTACTGCCAAACATTTTTATTTCAGCTTTCCGGCTCTACATGTTCATTATAAGTGTTAAAAATATTAACTTTTAAATAAATAAAAACAAAACACTTACCAAAAACACTATTTATAATTATTTATGAAGAAACTAGTTTCGAATCATTCGATTCATCATCAGTCTAGTCGAGTCTAAAGATGGAAGTTGACT
>JAAEEI010000947.1:38350-56313 GCA_012654025.1 Pachypsylla venusta
TCATACCACGTTGAATACACCAGTTCCCGTCAGATCACTGAAGTTAAGTAACGTCGGGCGTGGTCAGTACTTGGATGGGTAACCGCTTGGGAACACCACGTATCGTTGGCTCATTTTTCCGGCCCAACCCAGGCTGGGTGAGGTCAATGTGGGTAGCTGGTTTACAAGTTTCCAGCGAATGGAGGGTAAAACCACCGTCTTGAATGACCAATAGATGTTAAAGAGCTTGATATGGATAATATTCTTGTATCTGTGATACTGGCTACATTTGGGTTCAAATTCAGTGTCCAACAGGCGATGATAGTATTTCTCTGAAACTTTAGACATAATTCTAGAAAGTGCCTTGATTTACAGTAATTTGAAAATGAGTAACACAATAGACATATAAACACCTTCGTGCGAATGTTTAATTTTCTTCCGCCTGTTGCAAGCGTCATTTGCTGCCAAGAAGAATTCCAGTGACGGAGTGTAATTTGCTTTCGTCGATTTTCCAGTGCAATAGGGAACAGTGCTACAACATCAAATATTGGATATCCAGTTGGTTCTGGTGTGAAGAACCGGTTACCTCGTAAGGGCGTTCTATTCTATGAATGCGCGTTGGTTAGTCCCTATTGCACGCTCGTCGCTTCTTGCCAGAAACCGGGCGCCGCGACGTCCAAGTGGAAATCATTCGGAAGATACGCACAGACTAATGAGTGGTACAACCGGTTTAAAGACGACCTCAACAGAAGAGGCCGAGCCTCGCTCTTTTTCTGAACACTGCGCGACTGAAACTGACGTTAGTGAGAGTCGGAAAAAAATCACTATTGGACACGAAGGTTCAAGTTCGACTCAAGCAAGCGCTTTTGATACAAATCTATTAGGTTGCCGAAATAAAAAATAAGGTCGGATATTTTTCTACAAAAAGACACAAATTCACATGAAGTCAAACGCAAATTGAGGATGAAATAATTGAATTTCGTGATATTATTGAACAAAAAGGTTCCTTACTTTTGTTAATTAGAATCAAAATTACAATACATCTAGGTATGGGCTACTCATCCACGAGTCGACTCACGATCGACTCACTCACGAGTCGAACCATTTTTTTAAAATGAGTCGACTCTTCAAAGAGTCGTCTTGCGAGTAGCTTTTTTTTGTTGACTGATAAAGATAATAAAGAGGGAAATATTTTTCCGGGTGTTTGTTGTTTACTGAAGGAAAATGTTTTGGAGACGTTTATTTGGTAGATGCCCCTTTTGTCAATTGGTATTATTATGTCTTTCTGATCAAATAAGGCGTTTTTGAAAATTGTGTCTCGATACGAGTCGAGATCGAGAATCGCCTCATTGAGTCGACTCATATTGGAGAGTCGAAACATGTCAACTCACCTAAGTGAATCGAAAATATCATCTCTAAAAACATCCAAATAGGAAAACTAATTACTTTTGACGCAGAAACAGAAACCACTTTTTTGAAGTATGAGCATAGCTTATTTTCAGTGAGACCATTCCTACTAATACCATCCAAAGTGAGATCCCTTCTGGTGACGAAATATTTGACTAGCTAGAAGAAAAATGACTTAAAAATGTATGAGACAAGCTGAAAATTCAAAACGAACAGTGCTGGTAGAGTCCGAGTACATTTCAAAAGTAATTAAAATATTTTATCTACGACATTTCCCTAATTAAAATTTCCAAGCACCAGAATACACATCATTGCATCATAGTCACATTAATTTCTCATGAAATGGTTTAGACAGAATTTTTAAAAGGTTTGTTATCCAAGCTTTTTACATAGAATGGACAATTTTCCTTTTGATGAAAAAAATGGAAAAATGTCTGAATAGTTCTCTCTTCCATACACAATGCAGTGTTGCCAAAGTCAAAGGTTTCCCGCTGATTTCAGAGGTTTTTGAGGCTGTTGAGGGAAAATCAAAGGTTTTATGAATTTTGACTCAAAAATCAAAGGTTTTCAAAGGTTTTTTGTTTTAATATTTTATAAAAATATTTTATTCGTTTTTACACAAAAGTTCGTTGAAATGATTTATTTTCTTTTTTTTTTTTTAATTTTAAGCCGATAATGAAATTTGACAATTGAACTTGGCCCCATTTACCCCTACTCATTTTATGACACCATTTACCCCATTGTCCACTAGTTGTTCCATTGAAAAGAAATTGTTGCTATGTTCATACTGTTAAATTTTTTGCAACTTGGATATCTTCTCAAATGTCAATATAAAGAAACGACTGAAAAAGAAAACATGCCGAAAATTGTCGATGGCCTTGTTTGGATTTCCAAATCGAAATCCAGATCGTCCCGGTACGTAGCAACGGCCATCTTAGGGACTATGGTATCAATCTTTATTAGTGGTGCCATAGAGTCCATAGAAGTATAGTACTTTTGCCAGGTAAACAATGCCAAATGTATGATGTTTTTCCAGATGTATTGTGTATCATAAAATTAGCATTTGGTGGCTTGTAAGAAATGTATGTGTCAGTTGCTCCTTCTTATTTTTTTTAATTTGTCTTAACGACTCTTTAACATTATTGGTCATTCAAGATGGGGGTTTTACCCTCCATTCGCTGGAAACTTGTAAACTAGCTACCCACATTGACCTCACCCAGCCTGGGTTGGGCCGGAAAAAAGAGCCAACAATACGTGGTGTTCCCAGACGGTCACCCATCCAAGTACTCACCACGCCCGACGTTGCTTAACTTCGGTGATCTGACGGAAACTGGTGTATTCAATGTGGTATGATCGTTGGCTTGCTCTTATTAATATGATACTTCACCCGTACGTGTCAGAGGTTTTTAATGTGAATTCAAAGGTTTTTTGGGTGGAAATCAGCGGGATTTTTTTAATTCATCTGGCAACACTGACACAATGTTTTGGTAGTATCGGTATTCCTCTTAAAATCATTGAGTCTGTCCATTTTGGATTCTGGTTTTTAAAAAGATTGAAATTCATTGATATTTGGTTACGGAAATGGTTTAATGGTCCTTGGCTGAAACTGTAATGGTTTGCGTTCCAGTTGGTTCTGGTCTAAAGAACCGGCTACCTCGTAAGAGCGTTCTATTCTATGAATGCCCGTTAGTTAGTCCGTATTGCACGCTCCTCGCTTCTTGAAGATGCGCTACAATTACCAGTTCCTAGTATTCAAATTTCAAGATTTTTTTTAACTATGTTTGGGGATAATTTGAAATTTTGAAGACAAATATATCGTTAGAACGATAAATGGAGGTCACAAATCTGAATAATACCAAAGTAAAAGAGAGAAAGTCGTTAATAAATTCTAACCAACGCAACGAAATGAATATGTAAGGAAAGAGCGAACCCATTGTCAAGGTTGTATCTGATTTGGGACGTCAGTAATTTTCTTGTATCAGTGTTGTTGTTTACGCTGTGAAGTCTATAATAATAAAACTCAATGTAACCATAAATGTATGTATGTATCACTAATTGTTTACCTAAAACGGTAAGAGATATCGAAAAATTGATGAGATGGACCCCTCCAAAACCATAGGCCTAAACACCAGGTAAAATATCAGAATTCATAAATGTCGAACCGTTTTCGAGTTACGGCCGATTTTTCGAATTTTGACCGAATTTAGGCGATCATGGTGTAATATCTTGAATTTTATCGCGACAACATATCAACTCAAAGCAAGAAAGTTTTAGGTGGCCTTTTAAACCTTAATTTGAAACATAACATAGTTTGCAAAAAACGGTCCAACCGTTATCGAGTTATGGCCGTTTTTTCGATTTTTGTAAGGGGAAATCATAGAATACTGTTTGCAAGGGAACAGCCATGCCCCTAAGGCGCCAAGCTATAGGCCGTAGCGAAGCACGGGCGAAACAGCTAGTATATAATAAATTTGATACGTTTCATGATGACTAGAGAGAGAGACCGCTCATGTCGGTAGAATGATCGCCCCCCCCCCCTCCCCAGGGGTGAGGAGAGTGGAGGAACGCAATCTTTGTTGAGGGATGGAATTCATTTCATGTTGAAATAAATATGAGCAGAATATTTTATGTTCTTCATAAAAATTTTACTATCTTTTTCACATCCAGTTTCTATTGATTGATCAAATAAAGTCATTCCGAACAGACACTAACTTTCTCCACTCCTCCACCGACACAAACTATCTCTACTCCTCCACTCCTCCATGACACTCATTTCCTTCTTTCTCATCCTCAGTTATTGTTTCAAACTCCCCCTATTTTTTCTGTATTGTCTTCTCTGTATTTCATTTATAATTGTGTATTAGGGATGGGATTTTCGACTCACTTACATGAGTCGACTCGTCTCGACTCCTCAATATGAGTCGACTCTCGATCTCGACTCTTTTCGAGTGCTAATTTTAAAAACAACTTATTTGATCAGAAAGACATAATAAAACCAATTGACAGAAGTGGTATCTACCAAATAAACGTCCCCAACTTCGGTGAATACATTAAAAAGATATCACAATTAATCGTTATCAGAAAAAAAAATAATTTTCGTTCAGTAATCAACAAACAATCGGAAAAATTTAATTTGCTGATTTTATGATTACCAATAATAATAATATACCTGTATTAGCCTGCAACATCGAAATCAAGCTTCTGTTTTATAATAAGGTTGTAAAACTTTTATGGACCTAATGCGGTATCCAGCTCTGAGGCTGTTCCAGTGATTCTAATAGGTAAATAATAGAAAGATTTCAGAATAATGTTTTGAGACCCAAAGTCAATGCCCCTTGGTACATTCGATTAAAAAAATGCCTCTTTCCACCAAGAAGGTCTCCGAGATCACGTCAAGTGTCAATCCTGAGGCCGTCCATTACCTCGAGGTTGGCAACCTATATAGTATTCAGACGTTTCAAAAGAAGAAAACCTCACGAGCTCTCATAGAGCTCAATCTCTTTGTGTTTTTTTTTTAAAAAAAGGTACTCGTANTTGGTGAGTCGACTCATTTCAAAAAGATGAGTCGACTCATGAGTGAGTCGAGTCATGAGTCGACTCATGACTCGACTCGTGGATGACTAACCCATCCCTATTGTGTATACGTATAGTCAGCATCAATGGCACGTTGAATACACCAGTGCCCGTTCAATCACTGAAGTTAAGCAACGTCCAGCGAGGTTGTGCCATGTGAGTGTCCACGTGGGTTCGCGCCCTCGTGATGCTGGTTATTTTTCCGGCCCAACCCAGACTGGATGAGGTCAATGTGCGTATCTGGTTTTCAAGTTTCCAGCGAATGGAGGGTGAAACCTCCGTCTTCAATGACCAATAGATGTTAAAGAGACGTTAAGCCAAAGTAAAAAAAAAAAAAAAATGCAAGGTATTACTTAATAGTTGATTACGTAGGTTCGCAACCTTCCGATTCTGGCTATTCCCGGTCCAACCTAGGCCAGATAAGGTCAAAGTGGGTTAGTAAGTTTTCAGCAAACCACCCATCTCCAACAATATCCTATTCTAGTTGGTGGCAGTGAGCACTATGTCAGACTGGAAATAACATTCATCCGGGCATTCTTTAGCGCTATGGCTCTAAGAGTTACCTTGCTCTTCTCTTCTTAGCATAATTATCTGCTGTGGAGAAGCAATCAAGGTTCCGTCTCGCCCAATCCACAGACATAGATACGACTACTGCGATTAGATTTTCCCAATATCTATCAATATTCAAATACTTTGAAATTTTCAACTTTACGTACAATGCTGGCACCAGGTCGCTATGCGCATTTATCTCCTTAGCTACTTACTGCCTTTACGAGGTTCGTTCGACCCCGAATCATCCAAACTACATTGTCAAATTGCCCCTACCGACACTCGAACCTGGATCTACCGCGTGAAAAACCAGTGCAGGGACCACTGAGTCATGAAAGCAAATATTTTAACCTAACATTGGTAAAGCCCTATTAGAACAATGCAGAATTTGCTTACCAAAATATATAAAAAAAAAATATATAATTTCATTGTTCAGTTGAAAAATATAAATTAACATTATTAAAAACAGAGTTTTTTTTTATTTTTGTGTTTGTACTTATTAAGAGAAAAGAAAATTTTGTAATTAAGTTCAAGAGTGTTTGTGACAGGCAATAAACAAAAATTTGAAGGATCAAATTTGTTTTAAATAAAATGTGAATAAAAAATTTGTTTTAATTCAAATTAAATTGAATAAAATAACAATATTTTAATTATCTCAAAGCTGAATGTTTGGTAAATCATATCCGTCGGAAGAAAAATCAGGGTCTCTCATGGCCCATACGAAAGCTACGCATAATAGCTTGCTCAAAAATAAGAATTAACGAACAAGATTTATGTATAGCGGGGGTTACCATACTTTTTGGTACCGCACCCCCTTTTCTTGAAATGAAAGCCTCCCACGCCCCCCTCCCCAGTGCATTCTAAATTATGAATGGGTGTTGCTGAATGCTATCTCATTCAAATTTTCTAAACATCATGTTTAATAAAATTACCTTTTTAAAAAAATTTTGTACCTATTTTAACTAAATAATAATAATAATTCAACTGGTCTCGCCCCCCCCCTGGCTTGCCTTCACGCTCCCAAAGGGGGGGGCGCCACCAGTTTGGGAACCTCTGATATATAGGAACCCTATTCTGTACGGGAAGCCCTAATATCTCTTCTCACTAAAATGTCACGATATGTGGGGGGATATATTTTGGTGGATTTGGTGGATCTTTCAATGCTGTACTTCAAGGTTCTTTCAAAGACAACTTTAATTTTTTTTTTTTTGGTCCCTCAAATTCTATATACAAGACAAAATTCTGTGGGTGCCTCAAATCTTAGTGGGCCTCTGCCCCGAATGCCCTCCTTTATAATACGGCTTTTATGACACCAAAAAGTAAGACAACAGACAAATCCTTTCCAAACGATCAAAGCGCAGTTCTATTATTATTATTATTATTATTTATTTATACGGTTTTCGCAACTTTTAGATGGTTGGTTTTCCCCAGTAGTAGATTATTTTAATCAAGTGCTACTGGGGCTGTGGTTTCATTTCTGGTCCAAGAACTTCCTTGTCATATGGGCAGAGGACAGTGGGACGCTGTGTTGAATTCTGCTTATGATATCGGTAGAGATGGTTAATTTTCTTAACAACTCACTTAGACACTCTGGTACTAGTCCAAGAGTGGATAGTATTATGGGTATTATCTGTACTTCTCTAATGTTCCACAGCCCTTTTAGTTCAAATGCAAGCTGTTGATATACTTTGATATTTTTTTGATTTCTGGTTTTCTCGAGTTTGTTTGAATTGAGCACCGCAAAATCTATAAGGTATGCTATTGATTCTTGTTTGTTCCACAGAATGATGTCTGGTCTGTTGCACATGGTTGCTATATATCAGTGAGGACGGATCTGTCCCAGTACATAATATATTTATTCTGGTCGTCCTGTAACACTGATTTGGGAATATACTGGTGATCTAGTGGAATTGGGTTTTTCATGGGCTGTAGTTCTTTGGCTATTTCAAGGTGTATAATTTTTCCCATATTATCATGCCTATTTTTGTAATCGTTTTCGGCTAATTGTACGCATCCTTCAATTAAGTGTTCAAGTGTTTCTTTCGTTTGGTTGCATTTTCAGCATAGATCTGATGGTATAGGTTCTTTCAATATGACTTTCCTATAGTTTCTGGTAGGTGTAACACCGTCCTTCATTGATATAACAAATCCTTTCGTTTCTGGGAAGAGTTTTTTGGTTGCATTTTCAGCATAGATCTGATGGTATAGGTTCTTTCAATATGACTTTCCTATAGTTTCTGGTAGGTGTAACACCGTCCTTTTTTGATATAACAAATACTTCCGTTTCTGGGAAGAGTTGTTTGGTTGCATTTTCAGCATAGATCTGATGGTATAGGTTCTTTCAATATGACTTTCCTATAGTTTCTGGTAGGTGTAACACCGTCCTTCATTGATATAAGAAATACTTCCGTTTCTGGGAAGAGTTTTTTGGTTGCATTTTCAGCATAGATCTGATGGTATAGGTTCTTTCAATATGACTTTCCTTCCGTTTCTGGGAAGAGTTTTCCTACTGTTAACCATTTTAAAGATTCTTTTTTTTTTGTTTATTGTGTTACTATTTAATTCATTAGCATATTTCCCGTGCATTGGTTTTGTTTGCCATTTCATTATTCTATCACTTGGAGTAAGTTTTGTTAATGATAGGCTGAGGTAGCATGGGCTGTGGTTTTGGTCGCAACTATTATTATTGGGCGGAGCGAAGCGTAGCCTTATACTCCCCACAAACTGCAAACTTTTGTTACCCTACTCCTCCAAAACTGCTCAACCGATTTTTACCAAATTTTTTTCTTCATATTCTGCATAAACCCAAGGGTGCACATATCTATTTTCAGAACTATATCTTTAACCGTTTCCGATTTTTTGGCCAATTATCCGATTTTTTACCAAATTCAGAGAGTCATGATCCGATATCTTAAATTTTGTCGCGACAGCATATCAACTCATAACGAAAAAGTTTTAGCTTCTCAATACTTAATTTAGGACATAATTTACTAAATTTTGACAAACCATTCCAGAGTTACAATTTCAAATCCGGGATCGGGCAAAACAAAATTTAGGAAATACTAATTGTTTAGTCAAAACGTTGAAGGATATCGAATCCATACTAATATATAAATGCGAAAGTAACTCTGTCTGTCTGTATGTATGTATGCTACTTTGTTTTAACGGAATAATGGAGCAATATGCTAAAGTTTATGTGGTGTCCGAAAATTCGAGGTGAAGCGGATGGCTCCGCCCGTTTTTGTCCACGGACACACCTAGTTAATATTTTATATTGTGTTCAGGGTTATAAACCTCTGGCACATTATAATTACAATTTGGGAACAGGATTATCCAAACCCCCATATTGAAAAATAAAAAAGTTAAAGTTAACCAAAACAAAAAAGTGGATAATACAAAATGAGAACAAACAAACTTCAAAATTAAAAGGACCTGTAAAGAAAATTGACTTTGTTATTAGTAGGTACCTGAAAAAGAAGGAAGGGTTAGTTGTGGAACTCATCTAGACTATATGGAGCGATTTCTAGGAGCGATTTATTTTAATTTTAACGCAAACAATTTGCCTTACAAAACAAAACAAAGGAAAGTGACATATGCAGCCATCCCGGCGCGTCCATTTTCTCCTTTTTTTTGGTTTTCAATTCCATTTGTGATTGAGATTTTGATAATTTGGTTATTCTATAACCATCACTTTCAATTAAATCCATTTTTGAATCTGATCGAACGAGTTCTTGTTTCTTTGAAATGGTATTCATATTTTGTATACTCAGACATTATACTTTTTAGTTAGAAAATTGTTGGAGAAATTTATCAGAATTAATTTTTTCGTACCTTAAAACGTTTTGTCGAGACGATTTTTTAAGAGGAATTAAGATTTATAACAAAATAAATATTTTGTTATCTTATATTAAACAAAATAAATATTAACAAAATAAATCTTAATTCCCTTATCCAAAATTGATTCCCCAAAAATTTATAATCTCGGGTGAATTAAATCTTTGGCATTCCTCGTGTTATACGAATGTGCCAAATGGAAGAAAAAAAAAATAGGAAAACCTCTGATGCAATCAATGAAGTCAAGAATATAAGAAGTTTAGGGATGGGATTTTCGACTCACTTACATGAGTCGACTCGACTCCTCAATATGAATCGACTCCATGAGTCGACTCTCGATCTCGACTCTTTTCGAGTGCTAATTTTAAAAACAACTCATTTGATCAGAAGACATAATAAAACTAATTGACAGAAGTGGTGCGAAACTGTGACTTTGGTTGCGAAATATTATCAATAATAAAAAAAATACGAGTGTGCCACTGTTGGTAGTAGGCGTTTGTTTTTATGTATCAGGAGGCACATCTTCTTAATACATAAATCAGAAATTTGTATGTACCTACCTATGTATAAGGTGTTGTCTATTACAATACCACAGCCCAAACGGTAGCAGATAGCGAAAAAATTATGGGAATGGCCCCCCNGATACCGAAAAAAAAATCATGATCTACGACCCCAGGAAAATTATCAGAACTAAACAAGCCGTTTTAGAGTTACGGCCTAATTTATTCACCAAAATCGGACAGTCACTGTTCGATATCTTAAAATTTGTCGCGACAATATATCAACTCAAAGCGAGAAATATTTAGGTGGCCCTTTACTCCTTATTTTAGGACATTTTCTGCAAAGTTATGGCCAACCATTCCAGAGTTCCGAGTTCGAAACCGGGAACGGGTAAAATAAAATTTAGAAAATACTAAAAAGTCAGAATGGCCGTGCCCCAAAGCGCTTGGACACAAATTATTAATATCCCCCCCCCCTTTTCCTTGAAAATGTCTTCGAATTAGACGAAACTCGAGTCGGAAATGAAAAAGTATGTGAATCCTCGTTATTTATGACGAGGTAGTGTTTTTTATAGTTTTTCTTATTTAAACCGATTTTATAGCTAAAAACTACCGCGGGCACATTTTGCCCCCCCCCCCCCTCCTCCTGGTCTAATTTGTGACAAAAAATACCTTGGTTATTCCAGGGTTAAAAAATCCCGCCCTAATGACTGTTGAGAGACGAGTTTGACAGTAAAATTAAATCTTCCCACTGATTGGTGTATTAGGCTCATAACAATAATCATTTCTGTAGCAGTAAGATACCTTCCCGAAGCATAACTGGGGAAGTGTTAATGACCATACATTCCCCTAATGGATAATAAAATGTATATACTCTGAGAATAATGAGTACTCACAACCTTTGCCTCAAAAAGGTTTTTTTTATTTTATAGCACTACTAGCAGAATACGCCCGCTTCGCTTGGCGCCTTAGAGGCATGGCCGTTTATAGTTCCAACCCCTTTTTTTTCGCGATAAAAAGTAGCCTATGTCCTTTCCTAAAGTTTAGTCTATCTCCATACCAAATTTCATGTTCCCGGTTTCGAACTCGGAACTCTGGAATGGTTGGCCATACCTTTGCAGAAAATGTCCTAAAATAAAGAGTAAAGGGCCACCTAAAACTTTCTCGCTTTGAGTTAATATGTTGTCGCGACAAATTTTAAGATATCGGACTGTGACTGTCCGATTTTTGTGAATAAATTTGGCCGTAACTCGAAAACGGCCTGACATATTTCAGTTCTGATAATTTTCCTGGGGTCGTAGATCATGATTTTTTTTTGGGGGGGGGCTACCGTTTGGGCTGTGGGAATTAAGATTTATTTTGTTAATATTTATTTTGTTTGTATATTAATATAAGATAACAAAATATTTATTTTGTTATAAATCTTAATTTCCTCTTAATTCGTTTGTTAGCATTAAATAATGCTAACAAACGAACAAACTACAAAGATTTTAGGTTGTACTTAAAAAATCGTCTCGACAAAACGTTTTAAGGTACGAAAAAATTAATTCTGATAAATTTCTCCAACAATTTTCTAACTGGCGTCAGACAGAGTTACTTTCGCATTTATATATTAGTATGGATATGGATTAGTCAAAGTTAAATTTTATTAGATAAAGTGAAAGCACAAAGCAGGATGTATCTATTTTCCTTTGATATAAGATACTAATTATTCAGTAAACTAGCTGAGTCCATTAAGCATGCAAGTTTTGTGCCAAGGGTAAATTTAAGTGGAATCCATATTAGCACTGATTATGTTCTTCACTATGATTCATTGCCCAAAGCTGGAGTACTGTTCTTAGGGATTTACTCTCCCAGATTAACCTTCCGCGGGGCCCGTGGCACTTTCACAGAGCGGGGCCCCCTCCACCCCAGCGCGTCTTCGTAAATCGAATTTTATTTCTTGGAACAATGTGACCCAATTGGAACAATTGTGACCCAAGTATTTCTTGGTTCCCAAATCCGCCATTTTGTTCTTTACTTTTGTCCCCATTCTGATTGGCTGTTCCAATTCATGTTTGTTGTTTTGAATTTTTCCCTCTGTTTAGTTTTGTAGAGTCTAACCTCATCTCTGACACATTGAGGGTTCTGAAACCGGGGAGGAGTGTCTGGCCAATTTTTGTTACCAATTTTAACCCAATTAGAGGGGTTAGGAGACGTTTTTACTACCATGCCTGTATTTCGTATGTACAACCGTCCAAAATGGATCCATGACGGCCAATGAAGAAGGTTTTTTTTAAAAAAAAAACTAAAAAACTAAATTTTTTGAGAAGGGTTGCCAGACACTCCTCCCCTGTTCCAGATCCATCTTTTGAGGTGAGAACGCTGCCTCTAGAGGCCAAATTGGTAAATAAAAAAAGGAATAATCAGCTGTTTTATAGTAAAGAACAGTAAAGTAAAGAACAGTAAAGTAAAGAACAAAATGGCGGATTTGGGAACCAAGAAATACTTGGGTCACAATTGTTCCAAGAAATAAAATTCGATTGTAGTCTACTTTTTGGAGCCAGTACAAAAATTGATTATCTTTTGGCCTTTTTGATCTAATACCTAAATTAAATTTTGAGTATACCAACATCGATAAAACATCATGCTAAAAAAAAACAATGTTGCAATATTCTTTGTAATTTCCTAAACTAGATTTTATTGCATACTTAGAAGAGTTGGGAGCCCCGTCAAAATGATATTTTTTTTCATTTGACTACCCAGAAATGTCTAAATATCTAGTGTAAGTTGTCAAAGCGCGGGGCCCGTAGCACGTGCTACAAGTGCTACTATTGTTAATCCGGCCCTAACTGTTCTTTTGTTTCGGGTGAAATAAACATCACCAATTCCAATCGCGTTGAATATATCCAAAATCGATTTTTTGGATCTATTTTACGATAGGCTTTGCTAAAATTTCTTTAATCTTATAAAATATCTGCTCTGTGTTAAATATGCAACATCTGAGTCAACGCCACAAAGTGTAGGTGTCACCAAGACCGTGCCCAGGGGGGGGGGTCCAGACCCCCGCCCGGAATTTCAATCGTTTTTTTTTATGAAAATACTCTACTTTGTACGTGACCTATAATATTTAAAAAAATACAACAAAAACATCATCAACAACAACAATAACATGAACAACATCAACAACAACATCAGCAACAAAAACAACAACATCATCAACAACAGCAACAACAACAATAACATCAACAACAAAAACAACATCATCTTCCATGATAATCATTCTCAGGTGTTGGTCCTGTCTTTGGCTGTCAATGCTTCGGACCCCCCCCCCCCCAACCCCCGAAAAAAAATCTTGAGTACGGCCCTGAAAGTCAGCTTAGATTCATCGCTGAAATACTGAGAACAGTTTACAGTCTGTGTGATGATATCTGATGAGTTTTAATATACGATCACCGAACTGAACTTTGGGTGAAACTCTCATACTAATGAGTCATATATCAAGCACAGTTATGATTCCTAAGATCCTGAGAATAGTCAAACCAGTTCAAGGTCCAAACAGAAGCAAGTATTCTAATTTCTATCCAAAATATCTTCGAATGAGTTGACTTTATTTTAGGGATGGGATTTTCGACTCACTTAAAGAGTCGACTCTCGATCTCGACTCTTTTCGAGTGCCAATTTTAAAAACAAATTATTTGATCAGAAAGCCATAATAAAACCAATTGACAGAAGTGGTATCTACCAAATAAACGTCTACCTAGAATTGAAAATTCCGTCCCAAATGACCAATAGATGTTAAAGAGACGTTAAGCAAAAAAAAAAAAAAAAATCAAGTGAAATCCGTTTGTATTGCACATCGTCTGTATTGTAAGCGACACTTTTGAAAGTTAGCGTTCACCGATTTGCAGGGTATGGTACATATAGACGAACTAGGTAACCGCCTAGGGCGGCGAAATGGAATTTTATTTTCAGCGGAATATGAAAAAAAAAATATATATACATATATAAACGTGCATTTTTTTTGTATATGATTGATAACTCATAACAAGAATTATCAATCATAAAAACCAATAGTACAACCAGGGGTATAACACTCCGGCTAAATCTGTCGTTGCTTAAAGGCTATAACCCACACATATACACTTGAAATATTCTAATTAAAATTGTGTGGATTTAACAGAAAGGTTTTAGTGTCCATTATTTCCGTTGTAAATATATATGACTCTGAATTGTTCAATATTAACCAGAGGAAAATTCATGACCAGATTTTGATTGAAATTTGTGCAAAAATCATGAATTTCACTACTAGGAGGGATAACTATTCAGTATTATCATTAAAAATATGAATAGGAGTACTTTTACTATTTATATTAATTAACGAACAAATTAAATATTATATTCAGGGGGCGGCAAATTCTCTTGAGCCGGCCCTGCTGATTTAGATGAAGTTTAGTATGTATAGGTTCCATTTTACTTCTATCATTTCACTGTATTCTTCTCTATCAGTACGTACTAGAATTTTAGTTTAAAATTAGACAAAAGTGTCTCCGACAATGTACGATGTGGGGGACAAACGATATCCTTTCGATATTTTGATACCTTGAAACGTAAATTACTTATCAAATTTTGAGTGGGTGTATTTTTGTTTCGAGATGATTTCAATGGTAAATAATAGCTTAGAGCCGAGATTCCCAAAAATAAATAATAGCTTAGAGCAGAGATTCCCAAAAATAAAGAATAGCTTAGAGCAGAGATTCCCAAAAATAAATAATAGCTTAGAGCAGAGATTCCCAAAAATAAAGAATAGCTTAGAGCCGAGATTCCCAAAAAAAAAATAATAGCTTAGAGCAGAGATTCCCAAAAATAAATAATAGCTTAGAGCAGAGATTCCCAAAAATAAATAATAGCTTAGAACAGATATTTCCAAAAATAAATAATAGCTTAGAGCAGAGATTCCCAAACTGGGGTGCGTGAAGGCAAGCCAAGGGAGTCGCGAGACCAGTTGATTTATTATCATTTAGTTAAAATAGGTATATGTACACAATTTTTTTTACAAAGGTAATTTTATTGAACATGATGTTTAGAAAATTTGAATGAGATAGCATTCAGCAACACATTAGCGTTTTGAATGAGATAGCATTCAGCAACACATTAGCGTTATGAATGAGATAGCATTCAGCAACACATTAGCGTTATGAATGAGACAGCATTCAGCAACACATTAGCGTTATGAATGAGATAGCATTCAGCAGCACATTAGAGTTTTGAATGAGATAGCATTCAGCAACACATTCGCGTTATGAATGAGATAGCATTCAGCAACACATTCGCGTTATGAATGAGATAGCATTCAGCAACACATTAGCGTTTTGAATGAGATAGCATTCAACAATTTGAATTAGATAGCATTTAGCAACACATTAGCGTTTTGAATGAGATAGCATTCAACAATTTGAATTAGATAGCATTCAGCAACAGATTAGCGTTTTGAATTAGATAGCATTCAACAATTTGAATTAGATAGCATTCACAACACATTAGCGTTTTCAATTATATAGCATTCACAACACATTAGCGTTTTGAATTAGATAGCATTCAGCAACACATTAGGTTTTGAATGAGATAGCATTCAGCAACACCGACCATCCTGAAGTATGCAATCTGCAGGGGCAACATAGCTTTTTGTTATAAAGTAAACAATAACTTGAAAACTATTCGACCATAATTTATAATGTAAAGGGAGGGGGGCGTGGAAGGCATTCATTTGAAGAAAAGGGGGCGCGGTACGAAAAATTTTGGGAACCCCTGGCTTAGAGCTTAGAGTAAGCCAAAAATAGGAAAAACAACTGCGAAGAATAAAGAAAAGATAAAGTCATAAAAAGAAAATGAAAGAAAAATACGACTGAACTGAAGAGTAGATGGAATAGAGAAATGAAGAAAGAAGCGCTCGAGTCGTCACCATTTGAACATCCCCTCCGCGTTGCCCTCTATCAGATGCACACATCTACATGAAACAACAATAGAAAATGTTCAAACCAGCCACCACAACATAGACTCGTTTTCATTGTTATGGCTTGAGAATCCCGTAATGTGGATTTCACTAAAAATTTAATAATATAAAAATATGAATATATAGCACATGCAAAGAATTAGAATAGCAAGTTATATATTTTTTCTCCTATTCAACTAGGGCCGGCTCTACCATATAGGCGAACTAGGCAACCGCCTAGGGCGGCAAAATGAAAATGGAATTTTATTTTCAGTGGGATCCCATTTTAAAAGGCCAGCACATGCAAAGAATTAGAATAGCAAGTTATATATTTTTTCTCCTATTCAACTAGGGCCNATTTCTAAAAGTAGACGAAGTGTCTAAAAATATGCGAATTATGTCTAAAAAGCAGGTTCCTGAACATTGGTGTTCAATGCAATCATTCAATATCCCATTGTAATAATTGTTTTAGAAATAATTCGCCTAGTTTTAGACACTCTTGGAAGTCATATCTTGGAAATTTCAAATGGTCGCCATTTTGAAAACAAACACGCTAGACGTGTAAATATCAAGAGAAAAGAATAAAGTTTGCCGTCAAAATAATTAATTTTCCCAGGGGAATAAAAATTCAAGGAGGAGTGATTCAAATGGATGATAACTGAAGAGTAGCTAGAAAATATATTCAGCACGTTCTGTTCTGTAGAAGATGAATAACTGCAAGACTTCATGTATATTATTTTAAATTACTTCCATTTCTATAAGTACTTTCATAGTCTCCTATTTCGTGCCAAAACAATATGAAAAACTACAAGTTATGCAGAACAACCCGCTCAGAACTCAGAATTATATGTAATTACTCCAATTATACAACAAAAGACGATAGGTATGCATTCTGAATTAATTATTGTAATAATAAGAGATGTTATTTTATTGTACGATGTAAAAGTGGACTGATAAAAAAATGAAGAAAATTATGTTCGTAAATTTTGGCATACCAAAAATCTGGTATGAATATCACACGACTTTCCTTATCTATATAAAAAGAAGAAGGTATTCTAATGGGCTGACATTTTCTATGTCGAGTTTTCAATTCCAAAACACGTTTTGAAGTCCCCAGAGCGGAAATACAATTATATATTACACTTCTTGATATATTACACTTCAACCTAAGTTTTCAATTTCTTATATGGATATAAATTGGCACCAAATTTCAAGCTCTACCTCTTTCCATTCTGGTTTTAGGCGGAACCGCAAAAAAGCGGCCTTCAACCGCTAATTAGGGGCGAACAATATATTATACTTCAACCTAAGTTGTATTTTTCAATTTCTTGTTTGAAATTGATATGAATAGGCACAAAATTTTAGCAGGCGCCTTAGAGGCACGGCCATTCTTACTTTTTAGTTTTTTCTAAATTTTATTTTACCCATTCCCGGTTTCGAACTCGTAACTCCGGAATACCTTTGCAGAAACTGTCCTAAAATAAGCAATAAACGGCCACCTAAAACTTTCTCGCTTTGAGTTAATATGTTGTCGCGACAAAATTTAAGATATCGGACCGTGCCTGTCCGATTTTGAAGAAGAAATTAGACATTTGGTTCGAAAACGGTTTGACATATTTTAGTTCTGATACTTTTCCTGGGGTCGTAGACCATTATTTTAGGGGGGGGGTCCATTTCCAGCAATTTTTCGCTATCTACTACTGTTTGAGCTGTGGTATTGTAACAGACAACCCCTTATACATAGATAAATAGGTACATACATACAAATTTCTGATTTATACAGGGTGTGCCAAAAGTCCGAGACCGCCTGAATATCTTTTGAACAGCTTTATGTGAAGTTTTGAAATGTTATACCCCAAATTAAACCACCTGATGATGATGCGACCAATTTTTCAAGGGCGGGTCTCATGTGGCACCCAGGGGGTCCAACTTTTCTTTGTTCAATACAAACCCCCATCTTGTGATACATTTTCAGAAAGACAATAGAATGAGAAGTACTTTGCAAAAAAAATTACACGTCTAACGTGTTTGATTTCAAAATGGCGGCCATTTGAAAGAGTGTCTAAGAGTAGGCGAATTATTTCTAAAAGTAGACGTAGTGTCTAAAACTAGGCGAATTATGTCTAAAAGTAGACGAAGTGTCTAAAACT